>JAYMSP010001085.1:0-36457 GCA_036897095.1 Plantago elongata | reverse complement strand
CCCCTCCCCCTCCCCCCCAACTCTAGTCATTTATGCAGGGCTACATCGTAGGCGTTTGGGCTCGAAGAAGAAGTTGACCACTGCATTGAATCCTAATCGTTTGGACTTAGTGAATTCTTAGGTTTTTTTGTTATGCCCGAAGGTTGGGGCTTTTACCTCAACATCATATATACAAGCATACATTTAGTTTACTACATTATAAATATAAACTATTTTTAAATATGTCATCGTTAAAGATGGCACGCTACCTACAATGGGAAGCTTATGACTAAATCGAGGGAGTATTAAATTTTCCTTAAATAATTTTTTTTAATTTATAATTTGTCAAGTTTTATAAATACTTGTGCACCATTCATGTACTTTTTAAGGGAAAAACTTATTCAGTTGTCAAGTTTTACTATTTATGTCCACTTAGGATTATGAAAATGATTCATTCATCTATACCAACATCAACCTTAAACATTATCAGACTGTTTGAATAGGCATTAAAATCAAGAAAATCATGTTAAAATTGATGTTTTTAACCAGATATACGTCGACTATCATCGCTTGACAAACATGCCCTATGTCTCACTGGTGAACTAAATCATAACAAGCTGACAGTGAACAAAGGAGAATACCTGGTATGTGAAACGACTACAAAATTAAAAATAATAATCCTAGTTGATTATGAGAGAGAGTGAGGAAGGAGGGGGGGTGGGGGGGGGGGGGAGAAGAAGCATACAGAGATGAGATTGTGATGAAATGAAAAGTGACCATAGGCCATGGAACTAGAGGCTCGAGATCGGATCAAAGGTGGAGGGGCGAGGTCGAGGTGGACTGGAGGCGCAAGATCGGAGGTGGGCGGAGGACGGAGAGGTATATGTGGAGAGACAAGACATGTGAGTTGAGACTGGAGCCTGGAAAGGTCTGAATGTGGGAGCTAGGGTTGGAGGAAGTACTATAAGTTATGTCCAATACAGTTTATTTTGGTCCGGCCCGTGATTTTAGAATTTTCAGACCAACTTGGACCAAAATCCGAAACTTTCAAATTCAAGAACCGAGGATTGAACTAAATAGGATTAGGTTTGGCCGGAAAACCGATTTTTCTAAGGATCCTAGTGTCCATGCTAAAAATATCCTAAGAATTAATTGTAGGAAATGTAGCAGGTAATCTAGAAGAGTCGATAGTTAAACTATCTCTCCTTAAGACTTAATTGCGCCGAACGACGAACACGAATTTTACGCAACAGTCTTTCAGGATAAAAGCCTATCTTAAACGGTTAGGTTGCACTCCGATGACCGAACCTTAGTTTGTGTGTATAATTATGCAAAGAAAAATAATAGGAAAGAACAAGAATGTGGAGTATGTTTTTGTGAAGAACTTGTTCACATATTTATACTTGTTTGGTGATCTTTCCCAAGAGTTATATCCTATCGTTGAGGTCTTAAATCTTCAGTCAATAGATACAAGTTGAAAGGGACATAATTATTCAACTCACTGGATGTATCTATTTATGAGAAGGCAAAGACAAATTCGAAATTCTGAATGGGTCGCAACTTTTCAATCACCAATTCATGTCTCCCCGGTGAGGTCCCCCCCCCCCTCCCAACAAGATACACGCTTACACGAATGCTTATTTGCAACGTGTTGAATCAAATTGACCAATTTTAGAAATATTTAAAAGCCCAAATATTCACTAAAATTCCAACATTAATAATTCTTCTTAACATTTAAATATAAAAGTCTCTAGTGTTATCTTATGAAAAGTTAAACTTAGACTAACAAGATATTCAAAATGCTTTGGTTGCCTAACAATTGAAATATTTATGGTCTTTCAATATATTCATTTTGAAATGTTATCATTTGTATATATTAAGTGTGTTAGTTGTAGTAAGGAAATTATTTAGCAGAGGAAATGCTCCATTATGCCTATTAAAACTCTTGGCCCCTTATTTTGTGTTACATCGCACAAATTTCTCTTTTGTTTTATAACCACTACCAAACTTATGAATCTTGCCCGTTTTCCATACACCATTTCTCTCTATTTTCGATTGTCATCTCCTTTTGCAGGTTTTTTAGTTTCTCCAAGGTAGAAGCCAAAATGGTAATTGAACTCTTCTTTCTCTCTTGCATTGTTTGATATTTTTAAGTATGCATCGTTAGTAGAATCATGTTGAGAATTTAGAGGAAGATGGTAGCATTTCTAACTTACTTAAAATAATTTGTTTATATATACTTATATATTCGAGTAAAAATATAAGATAAATGTAAAATGATGGATCAAATTTTATTGACCGTTGTCGTCGATGATGATTCGAAAACATTGAGCAGGCAAATGCTGTGTCTGGGACAGGAGTGCACGATGAATGCAAACTCAAGTTCCTGGAATTAAAGTCGAAAAGAAACTATCGTTTCATCGTTTTCAAGATCGATGGTCAACAAGTGGTGGTGGAGAAGCTAGGTCAGCCAGGAGAAAGCTACGAGGATTTCACTACCTCGCTTCCGTCTGATGAGTGTCGCTATGCTGTCTATGATTTTGACTTCATCACCGATGAGAATTGCCAAAAGAGCAAGATTTTCTTTGTCGCATGGTAACTCGATTATATTCTATAGATTCATCATTTCCGACTTTGGTGTATTTATTAATTTATTTACATAATGGAATTGAAATTGATAGGTCACCCGAGACAGCAAGGGTTCGGATGAAAATGCTTTATGCAAGCTCGAAAGATAGATTTAAGAGGGAATTAGATGGAATCCAAGTTGAATTGCAAGCCACTGATCCCAGTGAAATGAGCTTCGACATCATTAAAGCACGTGCATTTTAGAATGCCTGCCGATTGGTTGCTTGCTTGCACCAATTGAATTATATCATCGAGTTGATTAATTAGTTTGTCTTCCATCCACAAAATTAAAGATACGATATTTGTAGAAATATTAATTTTGTTTTATGTAGGAGGGAGTGACTTATTGCACTAAATTGAATTGTTTACTTCACTGTAATTTACGCAATGGCTTGTCAATGCTCATGCAATTTGAGTAGCAAGATATATAGACTAATGTAGCCAGGGCAGACCTAGGGGAGCTGCCCCCGTACAATTTGAAAAATAAATAAATATAGGTAATTCTTTTGATAATTTTAGTGTTTGCTTCCTTCAAGACTTCGAAATAATCTCATATATAGTTTTTCCCCGAACATTAAATTATGAGTCCGCTCATCACTGTAAGTGTTGCTGAAATGGTCTGGATGATCGGATGGTCGAATTCCTATAAATAAAAAGCATCAAAATCAATTCAACTAGTTGCCTCTCACACTATCTCATAATTAAAGTGGTGGGTAGTATGTTGAGACTAAATCACGGACTGTTTGGATCGCACGAAACAACTGTAGCAATGAACACTTCTTCCTGCACCACCACAAACTCCATGCACGAAGATCAAGATCAATAGCCCGATCTCTAAATGTAAGTTACCCCTTTCGTTGGACATCCTCTTGATTGAGCACTCTTGGTTTGGACTCAGGTTCGTTGGATAGTGATTAAAACTTAGATATTATTCCCTCCATCGCAGAGAATTTTATAAATTTGAGATTTTACTAATCAAAATGATTTATAAAACATTAAAAAAGATGGCAAAGGAAAAATGTATAATTTGCCCAAATGGAGTCTTCACTCTTAGCTTTTGAACACTATGTTTCCTGAACTTCACATTGCCAATCGTGCAAATCCCGAAACATAGTTTTTCCTTTGAATTTCACCTAATAACACAACAACTTTTAAAACACAAAAAAAATAAAAAAAATTGAAACATAAGAAGAAAAAAGAAGAACTGAACAAAGTCTTATGAAACACTCTACTATAAATTATTTATAGACAAGCTATGTTATCAATAAACAATTCATGTAGGCCTGGAACCGATTTGTTTATAACTATAACCATGACCATTATTCTGATTAAGTTATAACAAACAATAACCTATAAGCAATTGATAATAATGGTAACCAAAAAGACAAGATGAGACTCTATACTAGGGCACCCCTCTAAACCATCGTATCATGAATGTTGAAATTTTTGAAGAAACTTAGTAGTAAACAATGTCTTGTAGGGCATGTTTGCTAGGGGATCACATCTGAATTATTTGTTAATTAAGTAAATAAAATATATAATCGTAAGCTATTATGTAAGAGCTTTGAATTGATATATTGCATACTCAAAATGAAACTTGGGTTAGTGAGAAATAGTTGCTCAAAGTTGGAGGTAAAATGGGATTGTCCGACATTGCTAGCACACGTAAGTCATTTCTAATATATAACCAATTATACCATACAACTTGATCAAGTGTGATAGTTGGGTTATGGAAAACTCTCTATGCGGGCGCGCATAGAATGCGAATTCTGGCCAAATTTGTACTTAAGCTAGTGGCACTTGGGTGTAAGCAGGCGCGTGCGAAATCATCTGGAGCGAAAGCGTGAGCGCAAGAGCGATAAAACTCTAATATTTTAGAAAGCGTGAGCGCCTTGGAGCGCATGTTACTAATTAAATAACAATATGTTTATTCAAAAAAATAGTAATTTTTTATATGAATAATCAAATTAGAAGAATAATATTTCGACATCATTATCAATTATATAAAATATAAATTGATAAATAATTAAAAGAGTGGATTGAAGCCGCATCGCTTATTTAACTAGGTTAATGAAGTATGTGTAGTTTTCTTATTCGTATTTGCTTCACCTTAGTTCACGAGTTTACCATGAAAATATTGCTTTACAAAGTCTTAGTTCACACATTTTTGTATCTAATTTGAAAATTTATGACTTTTATAATGCACGGTTTAAGAATAATTCTTAGAGCGGACTTCTAATTTTAATAAAGCGAGCTCGAAGAAATCTTAGAGCGAGCTAGAAGGAGCTCTGAGCTCTCAAAGTGCGAGAGCCCAGCTCTGAGCGCCTGTGAAATCTCAAAAGCGAGCTTTAAGGTGATTCAGGGCGTGTGTGCGACCTACGTACACAAATGCCAGACTAAAATAGGCACAAGCGGCTAGCCCCGTGTGAGCTAACATTTTGCTACCCGATTTGATTTACAACTGTTTGTGTACGCAAATGTCGGGCCAAAATAGGCACAAGCGGTTAACTTGTGCGAGCCAACGTTTTGCTATCCGGTCTGGTCTATCCTTCTAGAATTTTTGGTTTAAATTAGAGTTTTGTAACTGGTGAGGAGTTACTAATAGTTGTAAATCAAATCTGGTATTAGTATTGACAATTACTGAATTACAAGTTTTCCTCATCTATAAGTTGGTCTCAGAAGTTAGTGAGAAAGACTCATCGAAGTCGTCTCTCTTCTTCTCTTACAGTGGTCTTCTTCCATACCCTTTACGTATAATCCAGACATATGTTGAGTCCGGAACAACTGACTTGTGCAATTGGTTGTTGGATTTCATCCATTATATCCTGGGAATCAAACGTCAATCGATTCCCCCAAACACCGTAGGTGAGGGTACATATTTGTTTTAAGGACACCGTACAAATAGCCTTCAGACGGTTAATGATTATATTATTTTCTTATATTTTATCTTCGATTATTTCTAATGTTAATAATAAATGATCTTTAAATAACTTAAAGTATGACCTCGGCTAAAAATGAAAATGTTGTTAATATAGGTTAGGTTTGTATTTTAGAAACCTGAAACATAATCTAGCGATTTCTAGTAGGCTAGTAGCTAGGAAACCAGTTATCACTGTTAAAAAGAAAAAAGAAACCCTAACTGATAATCGAAGAAAAGCATTTGGATTTGGTGTGGTGATCGGTTAAGCAATTAAATTGAAAGTTATGATTAAAGCAAAATCATCATCTGTCTTAACATTGGCTGAAAAGTGCAAGGTTGATTGATAGGAAATTCTGAATATCAACTTCAATTTTACTTTGGTTTTTTTCTCAAGTACTAAACTGAATTACTTTCTTGTGCTGCAGAATATACTGCTTTCGAATTGGCAAGGTAGACTCAATACCATTAGAGCTGAAGCTCAAGGAAGTAAGGATGAGATTTACACTTCCAAGGTCAAGTATTTTCACAACGATGGAGAACCCCATGTATGGATACCACTGAATGACTTGCATAACGTGGTATGAATTGCTTCTCTGGTTTCGGAATTTTTACTTCTATTATCGTAGTGGTTCGTTCATATATTGACAATGTCATGTTTCAATTTGGAAAAATTGCATCCACATTTGTGCTGTAGTATGTGATATTTAGTCTCTAATCCCAACCCGCTAGCTAATGCAGTAGAGTCCCGCAGGGAAGATTTAGAATTAGATGTTCCGTTGCAACCACTCATTCTTGGCTAAGCAAAATAATCGATATACTGTTCTGGAAAAGTTAAGAACTGTACATTGATTACTTTATGATGGAATGGTTGCAAACTTCTATTGGTGCAGGAGCAGGAAATTGACAATTTTGGGTTTAGCCTGTTTAATTTCGAATGTGAAAGTTGCAGTTTATGGCTCAATTTATTATTGACCTCTGATCAGAACTGTGATATTCAGATAACAACAAGTTTACCTGTAGAAAAGCTATGAAACTTGGCATTCATTGTTTGAAGTTCAAACTGTCTAACTTAAGCAGTGGATTGCCAGGGGATTACAAATTGGGCATTTTCCTAGGAAACAACTCTGGCTTTTGTTTGTCGAACTGTTTCCAGCAGTTCTTGAACCTATTAAATGTAAAACATAAAGGGTACTGTTTATGTGTTCAAACACAGTGGCTGAGCTATATCAAGGAAATTTTAGTATCCTTCATATACTGCATTAACATTTCTAGAAGTGAATGCTCTTCTCACGATTATAGTTGTTGCCATTTATAGAACGCCATTATCGATGAACGTGGATCCTTGGCTGTGACCAGTCCCTTCCCGGGCCCACTTGCTCATTTGCTCAGATCAATAAAAAAGGTACAAAATTTATATTGCTTTAACATTTTAGTCATGTCAATATCCTTGGGTTCAATGTGCATATGGCTTCTAGTGATCATCGTGATTGTTTCCATCCCCTTTCCCATCCATCAACTTAGAATTTAGAAAAAAAGAAACCACAAAGTAAGTAAAACATTTGGTTTTCATAGTTTTTGACATAGGAATGTTATTGTCTTTATCGTTTTACTTCTGCAGTTTTGAAGGTCATTTAGTGCTGAGTCCCCTAGTTCAAAATTATTGATCGTTTCACGTGGTGCAGCTACCGGCTCGGATTGCTCTTACAGGTGATATACTGCGCCTGGAAGCTGATAAGGTATTCAGAACATAGAGAGCTATTTTCATATGGTAATAGTTATTTGAGAAACTCTCATGAGAGTCCGGAAAGTCCTGAGAGTCTTACACGAAAAGGTTCAGTCGCACAATTAGTATACAATAATACACAATGTACAAATAGACAAAAATCTACAATTTACACAGAAACCTACACAGTTAGTATACAATATTGCATGACTCTCAGTACTCTCGTAAAAAACTTGGACTTTCACAAGTTTTTGCATAGTTATTTTGAAATTGCCTGCTTATGATGAGTGAGTAGTTCATGACTTTAGTTTGTCTAGAATTAAGCTACCTTTCAAGTTTTCTCTCCACCTCCCACTATATTATAGAAGCATCTATTAATTTTACTTGTATACTATGACATTTGCATTACTCATGGATTGTATAATCTGTCTTTGTAGTCCCTCAAAGTTTCCCCTTGAATTTTGTATCAGATTGGCCTCTTAAGATGAGAATCAAATTTTTAAATGCTCTGGGTTTGGGTTAACCAAAGTTCTATCAGCTAGTTGTAGCTTGGGTGTTTGGCGAAATCAGTAAACAAGACCTTGCCAACTAGTTTTAACATTTCGTTCTTTCTTCTCTTCTCTGTCACACTCTGTCATCTTCTTTTAGTTCTAGATTCTGGAAAAATAAACTGTTATGTGAAGAAGAGACTTTTGTATGTGTTGGGGGATTGCAACACCAACTTGACAAAGAGTTAAACAATGTGCCGGTCTAGATAAATGCCAAAGTAAAAGACTGGGGGGTGATTTAGTCTTTAAAACTTTTGTTGATTTACAAATTTCTCTAGTACTTAGTTAACAGGAAAACTTTGTGATAAGTGACTACATGTGTGCTAGAGTCAGTTAGCTAATGCCATAAAGTAATGCACAAATAAGCAGATGGATAACTAAGGGTGGTGTAATCCCTCAACTAATCCACTCGCCCTTTCACATGACATAAATTCACTAAGACATGATAATGATGTTCCTTACAAAATACCTTTGACGCTAAGTTCCCAACGAAGTGTTCTCCCTGAGTTATTCCCTAACTTTCTCATATAAGTACTTCCTCTGCTCAGTTTGAGCT
Organism: Plantago elongata; assembly: GCA_036897095.1. Classification (NCBI taxonomy): domain Eukaryota; kingdom Viridiplantae; phylum Streptophyta; class Magnoliopsida; order Lamiales; family Plantaginaceae; genus Plantago; species Plantago elongata. The sequence continues at coordinate 28,103 of JAYMSP010001085.1, read as the reverse complement.
ATTCCTTAGCTTTCTTAGCCAAGTACTTCCTATGCTCAGATAGGTTAGGAGTTTAACTTTCTCAGCTAAATGCTTTCCTTAAAACGTTTGTTGGTGTTTGTAAGGTTATAGTAGTTGTAAAGTAAGCTCTACTTCGTAACGTATTCCAGTTACTTAGTAAGCACCCGATGAATCAATCTTCCTTAATACTCTTTTCAGTGTATAGACGTTGTTTTTAATAACCCAAGACATGTTACTTGTTTAGGAGAATGAATCACTGAATCCTTCACAGTATGCCAGACTTGTTAAAGTTTAGGACACTTGAAACTTGAGAGTTACTTGGGAAACTGGGAGCTTGAGTCGCGACAGAAAGTTAAGTGTTTGCAAGTAGGTTTGAAGATTTTTATGCTTGAGTTCTTGCTCTGAAAATCTAGTAGCTGGTGTGTCTTTCAAACATTCTAAGTGGTGATATTTGTAGTGCAGCACCGTCCCGCCGCGCCCTCCACACCCCTCCCATTGGAATAATATCCGCTAGGCACTATGGAATTTAGACTATTGATATCTGAACATAGTACTGCAGTGAGCTTGTCTCTTTGCAGAGGCACTACTGCTTTTGTTCAGACATCTGTGCTTTCGCATTTAATTCGTGGTACTATTTTTGTACTGTAGTCTCAACAGATATGTGCAAGGTATCTGAGCCTTTACACATTCCTTTCTCGGTATCCTCTTATCTTCAGTAACCTATTTGAAGACAACTTGTTTTTGAAAGTCAATTGTTTCTCTGTGGTATATGAGGATATGTATCTGAGGAGACTTTCCTTCCTTGTCTTCAGTAATCTTGTGCAGTTGATTTGATCTTCAATAAAGACCTAGCATATTATACAAGATTAATGCTTAGAAACCTTCCTTTTTACAATGTTTCTTGTGTTCTAAGAGTAATAGTTACCTTTTTGTGCTAAGATAAGTCATACAGGTTACTGATCAAAATATAAAAGATATTCCTAACACAACTGAATAATAGAAGTCATAATGTAGTTATTATATTATCTGCAAAACCACAAGGCTACATATCCACTATATAAAGTAATGAATTTTCAAAAAGATTATTAACCTATTCTACAAATAGTTCAAGAATTAAACAACTAAGCAATAGAAATGAATTATCAATTCCATTTTAGCTGACTCTTGTTGAAACACTTTAAGCGTAGTAAACCATAAGAAACACAAGCAATTAGTAAGAGTAATAGCCTAAAATATTCTAGCTCTAGATGAACTCTTGTTTTCTCTATATAAGTGTTCAAGCCGTTTTCTCCAAGCAAGAGTCCATTATCCTGAAGATTCCATATGCCGATGATCCCTTAGTTTGCTTGGTATCATGACTCTATCCAATTAGGAGATTCTCCTAAAACTTCTCATCTTTGATCATATCTTTGAATCGTATAGAGGAGATTCTATGCACCAAAACTCTTCAAGTCGTACAGTACAATTTATATGCACCAAAACTTCTACTAATAATCATGTTTCTTCAAACTCCAAAGTTAGCAAATCTCTTCACAAGTAATCTTCTACAACCAACCTCCATTAAACCAATTAGCTAAGAAACCTGCACACCATAAAAACCTAAAACCATGGAATAGATGTGAATAAAGACAATACATAGAATAAAGATTCATTAAACAGGAATGCAGAAGTGCAGTATTGCCAACTGATGTTTTAACAATACCTTGAGACAACACCTGCACTTTAAAATTATAGTTGGGTACTTCATAAGAAGCATTTTTGTTGATACTTTTACTTCTGTTGTTTTGACTTTTGAGGCTAAACCCAAATTTTTGTGCTGTAGTCATAAGATGGATAATTTACTCCTATTTTGCAATCTATAGAACATATTTTGGCTGTGACCTTGTTATGAGTCCTCTGATTGCATACTGTCTGGCTAACAGTTATGTGAGTCTTGGTACGAACTGAAGTTACGTTGGCTACATTTATCTTGTTGCAGGCTAAGTTCGCAGCTGAATGCCTTCAGGAAACCATATTATTACACCGTAGAACAGCTAATGAGTTGAGTTATGCAGCTTCGACGATATTGAATTTGTCGGATCCTGCAAGCTCATCACAAGCATCTGCCCTCCAGGATCTACTCGAAGTTAAAGAACAGTATTCAGTGTACCAGTTTAATATAAGGTCATAATTTTATGTTCTTTTCTTCTCAATCAATAATGCTTGAGAATACTTCATCTAGTAGACTTGGCATGATTTGAATCGTTGAACTAAAAATTAACAGATGTCTGAATTTGGCAAAGAAATTGGGGTTTTGAGTTATTTTGAGGTTCCCTTAATTAGAAGAAAAAAAGAATTATTTTTAGGTCACGTGAACTGGAACTTGCAAATGATGCCATTGCATACCTCAATATAGTATGTTTCCCTTAGGTGTTATAGTGTGCCGGTGCCTCTGTGGTTTAGGGGTGGAGTCTTAAACGGAAGGTGAAGGGGTCGAGTTTTATAGGGGGGCATTATGCTGACAATTGAAGAATTATGTACTCTGCAGCTCCTGCACATATGTGGATAACAACGAGGAATGTTATGACATAAATTTGGAAGATGTTGCAAAATGTAAACCAGAAAGTATATGTAAGAATATTTTTCTTTAAATCCTTTTTGGCTATAATTTGTATGTGCTCATCCTTTTTTATCAGTATTATTTATTTTGCTTTAGCTGCATTTTCGGGGAGCTTAATTGATGGAATCAATCGAAGTGAAACGATGCGCCGAGTTCTTGTTCTTTTCTGCATTACTTACCTGAACAAGAATGCAAAGGTAAGGCATTAACTTACCTAACCATAAATTACAGTAGCAGTTAATTATCGTTTGCATTTTAAGTAATTCCAGGTTTTACATGTTTACTACTTGAATTATATCTGACTACCAGTTACTTGTCATATCTAGTAATTCTACAAATCAAACTAGATCGATGAATTGAATTTTTTCTTTCTGGAGTTTCATCTTAGATTTGTTTACTATTACAAGATTTTCTAACCTTATTTCGATATTATGAAGTACAAGGTTGGAATATGTTGGGCCAGGTGAATTAATGAATGCGGAGCATATTCTTATTTATATGGAAAAATTACATGAAGACCTTAAAGAATATCATAAATTACACATAAAACCTGGGCTCTGTTAAATATTCACTTTTAGACCCGCTGTTAAAATTCAATGAAGTCCACATTAAATAAAGGTCAAATGACTTGTATATCCCTGTGTTTCAAAAAAAACTTTTATAAAAAGAAAAATGATAAAAACCTATAATATATTAATAAACAGAAAAATGAGCCACTGTACCTCCTCCATGATCATTGCGGTGGAGCTTGTAAATTCTGCAAAGAACTTTGCTGGTGGAGAGCTCCGCCTACTATGGTGGAGCTACAGTAGATCCTCATTTTTCCTGTTTATCATTTCTAATTTTGGTAATTCTCCACCGATTTAGTTTTCCTTTTTAGCGAATATATATACAAGTTGATTATAATTATCTATTAAGATTATACCAATGGCGCACAAGTTTTGTTATGCTGTATTGTGAAGCCAATATGCTTTGGTTGATGATTCTAATTTTAAATGTATCATGCTCTTGAATGGTGTATCAACTGTCTTTTATGTTCCAACCACTTCTAATCATTTGACATTAATCAAAGATGTCAATTTCAGAAAAGAAATACAGTGTGTATGTACGAAAATGAATGTGAATGTAAAAAGATGCCAGGATAATGATGAGTTCCAGGATACTGACTTGTCATTTTGCTTGAAGGATGCTGTTCTTCTTTCTGTCGATCATAAGGGTTTTGACGTGCTAGGAAAAGTTTTGAGTCCCATGGACGTTGATGGATGCTGCAACTACCAATGGGAGGTGCTAAGGTTCGTTTTTGGAGGTGAAGCGGGAGATGTTGAAGCTTTCTGTTCACAACTTCTTGGCATGGAAGAAGCAGCCCTCAAGAATATGTCAAGCTTCAGTGGAGTTGGAGGTTCTGAATCCTTAGCCTAAGAGGAATATCTTGCTTGTTGCTTTCAGGAAATTATTTATTGTTGTACCCATCTTATTTTGTTATTTGTATCCCTATTATATTAGTGTAGCATTAACTTGAGAGCTCTCCCTTGTGTTACCCTGCAAGGATGGCTATTGTGTTTCTTAGAAAACCAATGCATAATCCTTAGAATGGAACATACCTGGTGAGTTTCGGATCATCGGTACCGTGTTTCATTACTTTTTCATGGTTTAAAAAACCGTTTCTAGTTGTTTGGCCTTGCTTTTCGCAATTGCTGAAGTGTTTAAAATAATGGACAACTATTCTTCGAACCTTTTATATTCTAATCTCCTTTGAAAGAGTATGTAAATTATAAAATGCTCTACGAAATGAAAAGAGCCCAGCAAATCCACCTTGATCAATAATCAAGAAAACCAACTCAAATGTCACAATTCAATTTGTCTGCACTAAAATTAACAAGTTAGTACAAATGATTCGACTTTACTTTGACTGAGAATGAATTAAAAATCTTATTATAAAATCAATTGCTCTATGACGATTCACAATGGATCGTTTGGATGATTGTGAATAGTTGGTCATTAGTGAATGATTACTGCAGTCGAAAATTTTGTTCAATAGATCATTCGAACGATCATGTATAGTGCTTTTTTATTTTTTTATTATTCTTTTCATAATTTTTTTAAGAGTAACATAATCTAAAAGTGGTTTGGAAGTTGAAATTAATCAAATTACATCTTCAAAACAAGTTTTAACTTTTATTAAGATGGAATCAGATGGTTACAACAACAACAACAATATTGAGATTCTAGACAAACTGAAATGAAAGCACACAACAACAATCTAGAACGAATCAAAGGACGTCGAACTCGTTCTTAAGGCTCTGCATGATACTCATCTCCATTAGTGTCAATGATGGTTTCTCGCTTAGCCGAATCATCATTTCGTATTTCTTGAAGTTAGTTTGCTCAAAGTTAGTGTTCTCACGTCCTCAGACTTATGTCGAATAGCTTCAATCCTCTCTCGCTCAACCTGAATCCTAATATGTTCAATAAGAAGTCGGTTCTACTCAAACTGCCTCCTTTCTTCCATTCTTAGTCGTTCCATCTCAAGCCGCTTCTCCTCAATTGTGTTCATTCCTTGGAATGATTGAGACAAAGTTTCCATGGCGGAACCTCCACTAGTCCCTCCTTGCTTTTGAAAGGACTTCGACTTTCACGACCCATAAGCCTCTTCGATATAGTTTCACTTCCATCATCACTCTGCTCGAAACCCCTTTTAGTACCACTCTCACCACCACTTTCCTCAATGTCAATAGGTTCGCCTTCACCTCCAAAACCCGGTTGCACTTTGTAAGTCGACGCGCTTGTGAAGCTTGAGAAATATATTTGAGATCGCCACTGTTGATAGTCTCTCATCTCGTGCCAACAATGTTCAGGATTGAACTTGTTATTGTGCCTCTATTTGTATATCTTTTTTGCCAGACGGATAACATCTTCCTCATTTTGACCACTTTTACCACCAATTTCACGATTCGCATCGTCATAGGCTGAGACAAAGTGGTTGACCTCTTCCTTCATCCGAGGTCATCTCCCACGTAGTGAATTAGCAATTCGGACGCGGAGGCCGGTTAGTGGATGGCCATCATGAAGGTTTTGATCCCAATCTTCTTGACATCAGTGAACATGTTGGTATACGTCCGGTTAGTGGTTTTGATCGGATCCTCGCTCAAACTCATGAAGATTTTGATGATAGATCTATCCTCATCTTCAGAGAATGTCATATGCTTCCCCGGCTTTGCATTTGGATCCTCGGCTACTTCCTCTCCTTTGTCGCATCTGACGTTCTCACTTTCTTCTTTGCACTCTTCTTGCCCTTTCCTTTGTTTGTCGCCCGTGGTGGTGGTGGTGAAGCTTGAGTACCCGGAACGGATTCTGGAATGTGTTGGGACATATCAACTAACGTAGAACTGTCGGGAAAAATGGATTGTAGGCTCCGGTAGTATCATAGGTTGGTGTTTTTGTGGGTAGTATTGGTTTAAAAATGCCGGTATACGATCCTACAGACCATTCATCATCAAGTATTGGTATGTCGGATCACCTTCAAAATTCGGTGGAGTGTAGGATTGCGAAGTGTTTGGAGTGTTTAGGTGGTGTTCTATTAGTGAGATTTGAGTTTAAGAAGTAGATGAGAGGAGGGGAAAATGAAGTGTGAATAAATGCTAAGAATTATGATTGTATTTATAGAGTTCGAAAAAATATAGTTGTTGGAGTTATACTATTTTTTTTATTTATTCAGATTGTTTTAATAAAATAATCATATGGCCGTTGGTGGTGCCATGTAGCTATATATCGACTGTTTGGAAGATCGGCGGCCTAACGGTTGCTGAGGAGGCTCAGTTGGAGCCCCTAAACACAAGAAACTGGCATCAAGTTCAAAAAAAACTGATAAGAGCATATCACCGCACAGAAGACACGTCCACAATTAGTGAACTGACACGCGTCTTCAACTAGATACGTGTGTCATTTCTGATACAGCCTTCTCCATGCAAGCAAGTGTAGTATATCTAGCTAGCTAGCTCAATTTTTTTAATTAATCCATTCTCTTATAAAAAGATTGAAAAAACCCTTAACTAAATCACATTGCAGAAGCAACATAATCCTCTAGTAGTCAAAATTCCAAGATACACAATATGGATGCACAATTACACCGTCCCACACATGATCAATATGAAGAAAACCCTCATCATCATTCTGGTTTTATTTCTATTTCATCTACTGATTTGTATTTATTGTCGCAAGTTAATTAAGGCTTGTTCTTACGTTTGATTGTTATGTGCAAGTGATTCATGAAGGCGAGCTCGATCAACATGGGGAGAAGAAGTCGGTGCTGAAGAAGGTTAAAGACAAGGCCAAGAAGCTCAAGGACACCATCAAACACCATGGCCATGCTCATGATCAGCACCAACACGATGTTGTTTACGATGAGGATGAGGATGATGATGATGAAATGGTCGATGATGATCCTGAAGTTCATGGTGCACCGAGTTAGTTTCCATTTCTTTACTTGATCGTCTCCATTAAGTATTACTATTTTCGACTTCGTTATTCTTGAATTAGGGGTGTTTTCTTATTAATTTGTACATGCAGCAGAGAAATGGTTATAATTAATGGTTTTCATGATGAGCTGGTTTGTTACCACCTATAGAGATAGAGCTAGTGATTTTTGTGCGATCAGATCAGACTATATATTGATTCGGCATTACGCATTGTTTAGCTTATGAACACCTACATGGTATGTTTAACTAGAATTATAAACGAATGCTTTCTTGTGGCCTTAATAAGTTAAGATGGCTAAGTCAACTATGAACATGTATAGTGTACTTATTAAAATAGGAGAGATGCATGTAAATAAATCAGGAGAGGTGATTTTCATCTAAAAAGGGGGATAAGCTGAGTTTGAGGCCGAAAATTCGGATTCGGATGACTAAGACTCAGGTTCTCTTCAACTGAAGACTTGTTCATTTAAACTCTTGCTTAGTTATATTGAATTATTTATACTACAATTAAATAAGAAGCTTGTTGTCATGAAGGGTATAGTTTATCCATTTAGATTAGTGCATTCACTCTTAATATATTTATCAACAAGGAAAAAAAGCAGTGATTACCACAACTTAATTGATTGATTAATTGGTATTGGTTTCTACTCTCTGTTTGTGGTTTTGTAGTGTATGATACTACTGTGATAAAAGGTACTAACTTGCCTATGCAAGTAGATGTCAATCTGGAAAAGCCGACAGATCCTAGGGAGGATCGTTACGATGGATCACACGGTTATGCTCGTTCTGGGGCAAATGAACTGGAAAGACCACAACATGTTACTGCTCAGCCACATCTAGCCCAAATCAGAGAGACCGTGCCTCTTAACATAAGGGAACCAACGGGCCCAATAGGCGCAGGGCTAGGTCACCTACAAGTGGATCCAGATGCACCAAGAAGTAGACATGATCATGTCCCAATTCCAAACTATCAGAGCAAAGTGAATGATCCCACTGGCCAAGGTATAATCAACTCAATACTACTGTCTCTACTTCGCAAGATATGATGTTTTAGAGTTTTCAAACGGAACAAATAATACTTCAGTTTTGGGAAGTAGTTAGTATGCATTTGTATAAAACAATTGTCTGCGTGCTACACACTTCGTTAGGATAGGGTAAGAATATGGCTTCCGTAAATGGGTTATGTGAAGTAAATTCTTCTCTCGGTATAGAGATGTTTGAAATGTTTACAGTCTCTAAAATAAACCTTCGTTTTATGGTAAGATTTGATATAATGTGACAATGTCATGAAGAGACGTAGGCATACCGCAGATTGGCAGAGAATTGAGATACATTTCTGTATCTGTTCAGAACATAAATTTGAAGCAATGAATTTGTAATGTCACAATGTGGGATTCTAAATTGGTTTTTTTTTTTGTGAACAAGGCGCGCAAGAAGCGAATGTTGATCCACTGATTCATAAATTGGAGAATTTGGATGTCGGGAAGTCCGAATCGAAAATTGGACAGGAACATAGGCCTTACACAGGAACGCACTTGGATGTCAGGAAGTCCGAATCAAAACTTGGGCAAGAACCTAGGCCTTACACGGGAACGCATGACCAATTCACTCCCGAAACCAGGTCGACCGTTGAGCAGTTCAAACACTCAGCAGACATTCCTTCTGAACATCACAATGTGGAGCCTAAAAGTGTTGATCCTTCCTATCCAGACATGTCCATGGCTCCCCAGGATACTATTACGGGAAAAATTACATCCGCGACATCAGCAATAACGGAGAAAGCTGTTTCAGCGAAGAATGCGGTTGCATCTAAGCTTGGATACGGATCCCAAGAAGGTGTTGCTGCTTCAGAATCTTCAACGAAACCTGTGACAGAGACAGCAACTGAATATGCACATGCGATTGCCGATAAACTAGCACCTGTATATGAGAAAGTTGCGGGAGCTGGAACAGCGGTTATGGCGAAGGTGCAAGGCACCACGGAAGGGACTGGATATGATACTGGATCAGCAGAGCAGCAGACACCTGATAAAGGTGTATCTGTGAAAGAGTACTTAGCCGAGAAATTTAGGCCGGGTGACGAAGACAAAGCATTATCCGAAGTGATCAGTGATGCAATTCAAATGAAAAAGGAGACAGCTGGGGAAGCCCAGCATCATCCTGTGGTGGGTAAAGTGACTGAGTCGAAAGAAGTGCGCGAGCGTCTAGGTACAGGGAAGGAGAACAAGAGGGAGGGGGAGGATGCACTGGCTTCAGGGAATGAGGTTGTGGGTTCAGGTCAGGGTGTGGTGGACAAGCTTAAAGGAGCTGTCACCTCTTGGCTTGGGAAGAGTACAGGAATCGAGACGGCTCAGGAGTCTGTTGCCAACTCTCATGGTGAATATATTAGTATTTCCTAAACACAATGCATTGCGGACGATTTTGAAATATAAATGCATATTATGGTCATCTCATCTCACAAACGTTTGTTGTTTCGGTTTCAGTGAGTGGAACGGGTGGCACAGGATCAGATGAGCGTGGAGGAAGAAGGTGATACCAGCACAATTAGGCCTTGTGTAGTTTGTTGTTTGCCAACTCTAATGTTAATTTTACCTGGTGTGTTCTGTCCGTTTGGCTTCAGCGTGTTGTATATCAGTGTGGTGGATTAGTTCTGCCTATAATCTACTGGAATATAGTGTTGTGGTGTTTTTAAGCTGTATATATTCCTTCCTAGAAAACGTTTTGCAATTAATAAAATTAACTTACCTATAATTGATTTCATAAAAAAATTGCAAGTATGATCCTAAATGTAAGAGGTAGATTTTCCATAAAATCGAGGTGCTAAAATCTATGGAATGTTTCGAGCTCATCATCTCGGTTTTCCAAATTTCCGAAATGTTTCGGAAAAGTTCAGGTCAAGACAAGTAATCTAATTTGAAATTAGAATGCATAAACATCCACTTTTACATTATTGATAAAGGAATTAACAAAGAGATAACAAAATATACTTTGTATTCAACTACTATCTCTAGTAGAATTTTTTTTCTCCCTAAATCTGCTTCGGCCCCATGGTTATGTCAATACGGAACTTTGAGAAGTAAAATTATATGGACGTTTCGACTAAAAATTCCGATGAATAAGGCTATATTAACGAAACGAGATAACATGGAGATTCCACTAACTTTTTGTGTCAGTAACTAATAAAACAAATAGTTCTCGGAAATTTCGAAATGAGATTTTAAACCATGATTGTACCTCAATATTCTCAAAGTTAAATCTCCCTTCATATTATTTTATCAAACCGTTTAACTTAAAAAATCAATTTGAAAAACACAATAGATACTATTTTATCCGGAAATAATAAAGTATTTCCACACAAATAATAAACAGTAAACTTATTCTCAGAACTGAGAAAGTACTTTATAAAGTTTTTATAATTAAAGTGTAAAATTGTCTAGAACTTCATTATACGATTACTATCTCGATATAATATAAATACGACTATTATATCTACTCAGATTAGTAACGAGTATAACATTGTTAGCTATCCCACTTGCGAACAAATTTCACCTAGATTTGTACACAAACAGTTAAACCCCTGTCAATTTTTATTCAACATCAATAAAACCCCTTAACATATCAAAGAAAACTTGCTCAAAATTAAAATAACAACGCTAATCAATTGCATTGCACAACATATAGTAGTCCTGATTCAATTTTGAGTTGGTGTTCCTTCTGGGTCTAAAAGAACAAACGCCAGATGCTCTCCCCCAGTTGGAACAGTTTCTTTGCTACAAGGAAAATTTGTTATGTACCGTGGCCATGAATCAAGTTCAAGATCCCAATATAGAAGCCATATGCGTCTCACCCTCTCGGCTCTCGCAAATACATCCATAACCACTACTTTATGCTCCAATCTTTGGCACCTTGGCAGTGGATATTTGGGACAGAAAGTGTTCGCATACAATTCTTCGCTGGATTTTGCCGGTTGCAGTTTTAGGGACCGAATCAGTAAGGAAAACCCTTTTCGGGACCTTGAAAGCAGACAGATTTTTCTTGCAGAACCTTGTCACTTCAGCTTCATCTAGGTTTGACCCTTCCCGAGGTATAACCGCACAATTTATCTAGACACACATAAGCACAACAATGAACTCTCCATAATTAGAATCACATAGCATACTTACAGTAAACCAAAATGAAGGTAAATAAGAACAACATTAACAGCAGCTAACGGTTGTACTTTGTAGGTCTGCTTGTCATTTAGATAGATTATGCAGAATTTGAACCAAGAAAAAAAGAGAGTATTTGGACTACAGGTTCTTTGCAAATCGCAATAGCTGGGCTTTTAACTGATGAAAGGAAAAACTCAGAATAGCAACAAATTATTAAACAGGAGCTCATAGAGAGAGACATGGTCAGTGGTCATAAATTTTAATCCAAACAATCCATGAAATGATATGAGACTAAACTAGTGAGTCGTGACAAGTTGATTAAACTAGTTAACTTTACCAAACTAGTCTCATGAAAAATTTGTGATATACCTTGGCAACGTAAGTTGTATATGTACCGAAACAAACAGGAGTAACACAAATTTTCCAACTCATGCCAATTGTAAACACTCAAAATAATTCGCGACCATACATTTTCAATATCCGATCAGGATGTAGCAGGTGTCTAGAGTATGCAAAAAGAAATAGTTACTTACTTCTTCCCCATATTTGTCATCTGGAACGCCAAATGCAACAGCTTGGGCAACATCAGGATGCGACAAAAGAACAGCATCCACTTCAATGGGTGATATTTTTTCCCCTGTATATTGCAAGCATATTCATAAATATGACAACTCAAGAAAAAAGAACTTTAGGGCAATAACAAAATGAGGTACTAGAATGGGACCAACAGCATACTCAAAACCCATACCATTAGCAAGGAGTGTTATTTTGTCATAATAAGCAAATTGTAAAACCAGAGTAATGACGAAAAATATATGACATGTTAATATCAACTACTAGCTTGGGAGAAGCAAAAAAAACCTATAAGGTCAAGATCTCTGTAACACTAGACGTTATTTCTGTTCTGGGTATTATCGTATTTTTCTCGGTTGTATAACTTGTTTTGAAGACAGTATGGTAGTCTAATGTGGTTGGTGGTAGGCTTTTGATTTGCGGAGTTGTTGGACTCTGTTGTTTCGTAAGTTTGAAACATTACTGATGCTCTGTTCCCATTTGATGAATAATGTTTAATTTTTCCAAAAGAAAGTCTCCGTAACACTCAAACATAGAATGGAAGTTAGACCAACCTCAGCGGCATTTCACCCAGCATCAGCCAATATGTGTACGGATTTTTATTTTTATTTTTCATTTTCTGTTTTTTGTTTCCGTTTATTTTTATTTTGTTTTGTGTTTGGAACTTTAGTTGTTTGGTGGTGGTCTTTTTTTGTTTGTTTCCTTTCCAAAATTTTTTTTTTTTCTTTATTTATTTAAAATATAGTAATGAAACAACCGAAATACACTCAAATATAAAACACCACTTGTGAAATTTAAAATATAAAAATTTTAAAATTAGAAGTACACCTGCAAAACTAATGTTCTACGAGGAACAATATGCCGATTTGGGTATTGACGAATAGGGTTATATTTTCTTTCAAAATTTATTGTTGAAACTTTTTATTTACACATTTGTTTTAAAGTTCTAGTATTTGTTGCAAGTATTTTAATTTTTATTCTCAAGCATTGTCATTCGTTAATTAACAGCATTTAAATTAAAGTTTGAAAAGAAATGAGAAAAGAAAATGAAATGAAAAGTGAAGGTTAAAATAAATGAGAAAGAAAATTAAATTTGGGTTTCACAAGGTATTAAACATTGTAGTAGATTTTGGTGTTTGGGATGAAGTTATTAGTAGGATGCTGAAGTTGCAGAGAGAAGGTGTTTTTGAAGCTTGTAACCATTGGAGACTTGTCTCAAAACCAAGTGGAAATCAAAATTTAACCCAGAATAGACCAAAGTTACAAAGATGGCCTACTTTGAACACACAGGAGACAAGATCCCACCTGTACTCAATGTGGCGAATATAATGAAAGCATATCTGCTGGCTGCGCTTCTAAAGCTCAAGTCAAATTTACAAAAAAAATCAGAAAGAATTACAGAGACAGCAAATATTATGAGCCAGCAATTTTTTTCCAAATTTGTGGTGCCAAGGAACTTGCATAAATTAAAATGATCTTATCACCTTGTATTCTGATTAAGTTTTTTGCAGAGTAGAGAGTAAATTACAAAGCCAAAGTATTTAAAAATCAAGAAGTACAAAAACATTTAGGCATATTCTCTGACATTGGAAAATACAGGAATTTCAAAGTCATGCCAAATGCTCTGTTTAAGATTTTTAATGGGGAAAGTGATTACGTTGTTAGGGTGAGCATAGATAGATAATGATGTAATCTGGCAAAAAAAAAATAAAACCCAAAATATTTTCAAAGTAACTAACTGGCAACGAAATTTTAACAGTAGTGATCATCAGGATTCTGATCAATATAAGAATTAGTGTGTCACAACAGCAAATATGTGCCACGAGCAAATGAGAGAAGTGATTACAAATGTTACCTCCACGATTGATCAATTCCTTGATTCTGCCAACAAGATGCAAATATCCATCTGCATCTAAGTATCCAATATCACCGGTATGGAACCACCCGAACAGAAAAGCAGACTTATTGGCTTCCGTGTTGTTCTTATACCCTTTAGTTACATTAGGACCCCTAATGCACACCTCCCCATTACAATTGGCCCCTTGCACAACGCCTTGCTCATCCAATATAGCCATCTCCTGACCAACGGGTTTACCCACTGAACCAGGCTTATGAGGACCAGCATCCGGTAATGGATTTGATGACATCAAATGCGTGGCCTCAGTCATTGCATATGCCTCCAGCACGGGAGCAGAAAATGCCTCCTCCAATCGAGCCAAAATAGATGGAGCCAAAGAAGCACTACAGCTTCGGATGAATCGGAGCTTCGGATAATTAGGTTCCGGGCTGCTGAGATGGCGTTCAAGTATAATTTGATGGATAGTTGGCACAGCAGTGTACCATGTGGCATTATACTTTATCATGTCTGACCAAAATGTGGACGCTGAAAATCTCCCAGAGGCTGGAAGAGTCACAGCTGCTCCAGCACCAAGTGAGCTAAATAGGCCGGCTAACAAGCCGTGCACGTGAAACAATGGCAACACAATCACAGTCGAGTCTGATTCAGTGATTTTATACACAGATTGTATGTTCTTCACTGAAGAATAGAGATTTTGCTGAGTTAGCGGCACACCTTTGGGTCGGCTGGTGGTGCCAGAAGTGTGGAGGAAGAGTGCCGCATCTGATGGATCATTACCAAGTTCCGAGAGCGATCCATCATGGTCTACCTGTGACGGAGCTGGAGACAGAACAACATCTGCATCGGCATTTGGCAAGCTGGCTGAGACATGAGGAATGTTCAGCTTGGCAGCTGCAGCTTGAGCAGGCTCGTTCCCTTCTTTAGAAGTGAGCAAGAGTTTTGATTCCGAGTCCGACAAGTAAAATTCAAACTCATCAAAAGTGTACGCCGCATTCAGCGGTGCTGCTGTTGCTCGGACACGTATCACAGCCAAAAACAAAATTACAAACTGCAATCACAAAGAAAATGAAAATCAAGTCGTCATCATCATCATCATCCATATTATTTAAACCATATAATTTATCAAACTTAGGATGAAATGTTAACCGCTACTAGTTTCCAGTCTATAGAATGGCGATGGTGACACTGATGTTGGTATATCCATTAAACCAATAGATTGGTCCCAATTTTAATCTGATCTACTATTTTTCACTAAATGCAACTTGATACCGCAATAGTTGCATAATAAACAATGTCGCATTATAATAAGATTACAAATTTACAATAGTTTGACATTATTCCACCCCACCCACCCCCCATGCAATTTATTTATTCAAAAATATCTCTTCAATATTACTCGTCCGGCCGGGTGAATGGTATAAGGGTGGATGATTGTTTTCTTATAACAAGTACTTCTTCCAAACAACAAAAACTTCACATTTACATTAAAGTCGTCTTAATAAGAGCTTCTCATTATTTAGTTTTTGTAATTATTAACTTCTACCCCGCTTAACTTATACCCAGTTACCCACATAAAACATTCATATTTACAACTTTACCAACCCACTATATCTACTTAATTCATTCTTTAATATTACCTCATTAGAATAATACTCAAGTTTCTACTTTAATAAACCAATATCAATTTTATTCATTCTTCCTCATTTTTCTATTTTACTATTCCACGTTCCTTGTTTTGTTGACCAATAAAGCAAACAAAAATCTTTTACCGGGATGGAGGAAGTAATTATTTATGCACCTTGTTACACGTGGAAAAACCAAACCAATATGTGTAATTATTTTCTTTCAATTCAATTAATCATATTTTATCAAATTAATGTATTTGAAGTGGGAATGTAAGTTATTTGTAGAAATTGAAGTAAGATCAAGATTGATGTAGCGGCTACTGATAACTAATTTGAAGACCAAAAAAAAAAAATGTCAGGTGAGTTTAAAATTATTAAAACAGAGCAAGCTTTGGGACTTCAAGTGATGAACCAGGTTTATAAGAAACGGAGAAAATTCAAGAGTTTAAAATCTCGCAATCAGCAGAGGAGTATTCGGATTTCCTTTACTTCTCTAAGAAACATGGTATGACTTTCTTAGTTTATTTTGTATAGCACCTCACCAGAATATGCCAACATGTCTAGGTTGCACACTTGTTGTTTTTTGTAGAACCTTCATGATAAGTTGATAACCTTTTCTCTAAATGGTTCATTTTGGTTAGGCTATTAAAAAAATCTTCATTAATCTTGAGAAGGAAATTCTAGTTCAAATGTGAATGTCCACATCAATGGAAATTGTCAAAGTTATCTTCCCTCCATACTGGGTTGGAAGTCTAACCAATGTGTCAAATCAGTGTGTTTAGACATGCCTGAGAATAAGGAAGAAATTGTTCATTGTTATATGAACTCCAATGACAGATCGTCAATAGGCCAGCTGCATACAAGTATATTTGTCTGAACGTTATACAAAAAACTTATAGCCTGTTTGGCAAGCTATTAAAATTTTGAAAACCAGATTGAAATAGATATTTTTAGCCGGCGTTTGGGAGTTCAGTGTGGTGCCAAACACAATCTTAGCAATTTGGACACAAGTGGAAATGAATTATATATTGTTCAAACAAAAAAATGGAACATCTATATCGATACATACTCCCTCCGTCCCGGTTTGGGAGTACCACTTTCCATTTTAGGTTGTACTGGTTTGGAAGTCAGAAAATCTTTCTCAATCAAATTCAGAATTTATTAACTTCCTTCCTAGTTTATCAATTTTTTCTTAAAATACATCCAAACCGGAACAGAAACAGAGGGAGAGGGGAGTATATAAATGGAGCATTTGTTACGGAAAAGACAGAGTAGTATATTAGTATTAAATAGTGTTGTCATTTTTATTCAACGAAATGAAAGCTCATCTATTCTAAACAATGATATTATAATAATAGCACGTTTCAACGTTCAACTTGAAAACAATTGATTAAGCAGATTGCAATACCTTATCAGGCTAATTAATAAAAATTAGCAAGCTCGAACAAAAATTAATTGATTAATCAGATTATTATACCTGATGAAGAAAATCAGCCTGGCTTTTCAGATAACATTTTCATTAAAATGAGAGCAATTTTTTAGTGATGGGAGACGGTGAATTATGTTACGTCTATGTTGTTAATGAAACGAAGTAGGTATGAAAAAACATGGGTCTATGTTGTTGAATATATAATTATTTTAACAATATAAGTCCGTCGATTGTTAGACGATATAAAGAGAAATTAGAGAATGGAAATGAACAGATACCTACCTCGACAGTATTAGGGAAAGTAAGCGCAACAACGTCGCCTGGTTTAACACCGGCGGCGATGAGCTGTAGCGCAGCGCGCTCAACCAAATGGTGGAGCCGAGCGTGAGTCAGATCAAATTTGCCGGACACCGATAAGGCTCGCCGTGAAGGGAATTTCTCCGCCACGTCGTGAAGCAAGCTCGTCAGAGTGCAACCACCGGACATTTTTTAATCAATTTCGGTACACAAAAAATATTAATCAATCTGTTTCGAGAGAGATAATAACGATAATAAATTGTATAATATGATCAGATAGTGAAGAGGACGATGGTGATTTGTGGGAAAAATGTGTGATTTATAGGAAGGACCAGAAGATGGCGAGAAGGCGTTTGGATTTCTCATTCTAGTTTCTACCATCGATGAAAGGCCGAGTCTGGGGAGGGTTCATATACGACACGTGTTTCTCTTTTGTTTTCTAATAGTCGACGAATATGATTTTCAGGATACTGTTAAAACGACGATATCCAGGTGGGTCCCTTTTAGGCACACGCACATAGGTCGTTTCACTACACGTTCATCCTTGCTTTTTTTGCTTTTTCTTTTGAAATAGTACTATTTCATTATCATTAGCCCTTACCATAATTTTACTAATAATTAAGTATCACTCATCACTTCTTCTTTTTTCTTTTTTTCATTTTTTAAATTAGACAATAAACAACAAATACTAGTTATTAAGGACTTTAGGCCACCTTTTTCGTCTAATATGTCAAATCTTGTAAGAAGTTAAGCCAAGGGATATTGGCCGAAGCCACATATCTAGACCAACAGGGGGATACCCAACCATTATTTAGAAGAGTGATGTCCCTTGCGACTCAAAAATTAATACTAGTTGCGTTCATTTTATTCATCTATAAAAGAGAACTCAAGAGGGTTTGTAAGACCCCAATACAATGATCAATTTGATAATATGCAAGTTACATTCCACAGACTTATTGCAAGTTACATTCCACAGACTTATTAAAAGAGCTAATAGACTGAATAGAATATACAAAACAGTGTGCAACAGATTGCATTAACTGATTACAATGTACATCAACAAAATACTGCATGTAAGACTTCATGGTAGGCTTATGAAGGTTACAAGTAACAAGATATCTCTCAACAGTTCTTACATAACAAGTAGAATTGATACTTGAGCAAAACAGGATGGAAGGTATATGGCCTATAAGATAATTGTTAGTCCCAGTGTATAACAATTGAAGATATCATAAAGTAAATAAACAAACTGCCTTTGGTAAGAATAATTCGAGGCCTGTGCTTGCACAGTTTCCTTAAAACAATTACGCCCCCTCACACTCCTATTGTGCTTTGAGGATTCAGTGGACGCTTGTTTCCCAGGATACTCAGTTTATGCCTAGATTATCAGAGACTGAAGGAAGGAGAAGAAAAGAGAAGAGAAGAATTATGTTGGTGCAATACTTCTACTTCACCAAATCTGGAAGAAAAACGTTCAGACCACTACTTCACCAAATCTGGAAGAAAAACGTTCAGACCACGAGAAAAATGTTGCACTCGGCCAGCCGCTTGTGCCTATTCCGGTCCGGCATTTGTGTACGCAGGTTGCGAGACTACTTCACCAAATCTGGAAGAAAAACGTTCAGACCACGAGCAAAATGTTGCACTCGGCCTGTGCTTGCACAGTTTCCTTAAAACAATTATGCCCCCTCACACTCCTATTGTGCTTTGAGGATTCAGTGGATGCTTATTTCCCAGGATACTCAGTTTATGCCTAGATTATCAGAGACTAAAGGAAGGAGAAGAAAAGAGAAGAGAAGAATTATGTTGGTGCAATACTTCTACTTCACCAAATCTGGAAGAAAAACATTCAGACCACTACTTCACCAAATCTGGAAGAAAAACGTTCAGACCACGAGCAAAATGTTGCACTCGGCCAGCCGCTTGTGCCTATTCCGGTCCGGCATTTGTGTACGCAGGTCGCGCACGCTCGCACCCAAGTTCCACTAGTTTCAGTACAAATCTGGACAAGATTTGCACCCCTGCGCCCGCGTAGAAGGTTTTCCATAACCTCACCATCACACTTAGCAAGTATAATAATGCAACAGGTTATAAACTATTGATGAATTTCATTTGCAAATGATGTGGGATAAGCCCACTTACACTTCCAAATTTAAGCACTTGTTCCTGACTAACTCAAGGTCCGTTGTGGGCCTGTAATATATCAATTCGAAGCTCTTACATAGTAGCTTACGACTATATATTTTAATCACTTAATTAACGAATAATTAAGTAGTCTCATAACAACCATACCCTATAAGGCATAATTTACTAATTCTTTTCTTCATAAATTTCAACAATAATCAGCTCCTATTCTCTATATCTACAAATGTACGGGAACCCATATAGCAATTAGCAGTTAGTAAGCATTCCAAGGTGTTCGGAATATCAAGCACATGTACACAACAAAAAGTCACAGTATCTCCTATCATTACACTTGTGCTCCAAGGAAGAAATGCAATAAACCTGATTTCATAAGGAGGAATGTTAATGTTCTTAATAGATCAAATACAATCAAATCATTATTAGTCTGCAAGTTTACCCAACCTTTCCTAAAAGAGCATAGAATGTTGATACTAATATTAGGCACAAAAAGTCACAGTAGCAAGGAGGGAAGTTGGAAGCTTTTTCAAGACTAACTACTGCCAACTCTTCACTACTGCACTTACGAAAGTTAGCCAAAAAGAGATTTGTACAAACTAGAACCCATCTGCAAACAAAAATGATAGGGTGACAAAGGTTGTGGGGATGGATCAGAGGGGTAAACATATCACCCTTTGTATAGTACCAGAAGCAAACCTTCGAAGATAGTTTTTTCTAGTACTATAGAGATGGAAGAACTTTTGATCCTCTGATTCCATCATATCGAAGAACTTTTGATCCTCTGAATTTGGTGGCTCGTCCACATCGACAATACCCCATTTGTCTCTGTGAACGGAGACCCAGCAATACCATTCAACATATCATCCATTCGGTCATCATCGTAATTAGCATTATTAAATGTTGTCGTGTTTTCATATATTTTTGTCACTTTTTTCTTCTTTCTGTTACGACCCATTAGATTGGCATACGACATGAACGGGATTTGTGCCTCACCGTGACATGTCCATACGAAATTCTCAGGCACGAACCCACTACGTGTCAAGTGCTGGACTACTATTGTAGAAGGTAACCATTGACCATTCTTACATTTGCTGCAAGGGCACTTCATCCCCTCCCCCCTCCCCCCACTCAAACGCGCACTATGTGAAAGTGCAAAATCGATGAACCCTTCAACCCCTTGCATAAAACTAGACTGGACACAACCATTAAGAGTGCGATAATACATCCACTCACAGTCGAGATTCATACGTAAACTGCGTCTCAATGTATTAGATTTATAATATGTATTGCATTACTTATTTACATTATTAATTCATTCAGATTCATTAATAATTTGTAGTGGATAAAATACATTTCACATTACAATTATATTACAAAATTACTTCATTACGAAAATTTCATACCAATAGGTAAAATACATGCATTTCGCATTACAATAGTTGTAGAGTTTTATAAATTACATGCATTTCACGGTTAGAACTAATTAAGATAATCCTAGTACATATCCAAGCCAAAATAACTTAATTTTTATAATGTGGTACATGAACTAGCTACTACATACTTCTTATATCATCCGACCTCTAATTTCGTCCTACCGATCGAGACCATAAAACCTACATCCTCATCTACGCCATGCACATACTCCGAGTGCATTCCACCACTGAATAGGCAATCCCAACCCCCGTCTCTCCCTCCATTTTAAATATTGCATTTCAAAGGTTGCTTCCTCCCTCCATGTTACGACATGTTTCTAATTTGCAAGGGCACTTTATCAATCCCCCAATCACACAAGTCGGATGAGTCAATGCTAATGCAATAAAATCTTCAACCCATTTAACAAAACTCGATTGTACTCTTCCATGAACCGTCCGTAGTCATTCAATTTTTTTAACCTGACACGTCTAGATTTATTAGATTTACTCGATTGTACTCTTCCAATTTGTTACATGTATTTCCCACAATAGAATTAATTAACTAGTATAAATCACATTCATTTTCAAAATCAAATTGTCTCTAAAACACTAAATTGAAACTACCACTACTACATTATCAACATTATACTAATTAACAATCCTAAATCTCCATAACATATTAAGTTTAACAAGCTGGTATATAACATTGTTCCCAAAAACATACAATTGGCCAAACTAGTTAAAATTAACAAAAATCATACATTTGCCAAAATATCACATAAAACTATCTTCTTCATCATATTACATTTGTCATAATTCAACTAAATCTTCTTCGTCATACTACATTTGCCCAAACATCAAATTAAACTATCTTCATACTTCATACTTATTAATTTCTAAATCTCAAAGTTAACACAATACATAATATTACCTAATCTAGCTACTACATACTTCATATAAACATGCAATTGCTTAAATTAGTCGAAAATTACAAGATCCGCAAATTTTAGAAAACTAGGGTTCTAGCCAAAATACCTTCGATGACGGAGAAATAAGTGGATGAAAGTTGAAATTCATACACCACCCAAGCTTCTTGTTCCAAGATCTTCGAGTAGAGTAAATAGCCGGAATCGAAGAAAAAATTGAGAGGAGAAAATAAGAGAAGAGAGAAGGGCAGCAGGGAGTAATGATTTTGCTCATTCCTACCACTGCCTTTATTTCCGAAGCAGCGACGGAATGGTTATCTGTCGCTGCATCCGTCGTTGAGACGAACTCACGCTCCGCGTTCGTCTGAACTTTTATGTTTATTTTTTAATCAAAATTAAGGACGGAATGGTAATATGTCCCTTATTCGATGCTATTTAGCGATGCATAAGCAATTCGTCACTAAATAGAGACGGAATGATGAATTGCTTGCGACGAATTGAGCTCAATTCGTTGTTGGTCCATCGCTAGACGGACCGATTCGTCGCTGGAAATAGCGACGAATAGCTTTCGTCGCTGATTTCGTCGCTATTTCCAGCAATTCTTGTAGTTCCAACATAATTTTGTGGATACCATCATGCTTTGTGTTCGTTATGTGTCTTATTCTTGGTCTGTAATGGTAGTCAACATGGTTATTTTAGTCCTGGCCATGGCATTCGCCCCTCTCTCTCTTTTTTTTTTGTATTGGGCATCTTTGTTCCTTGTTTGATGGTGTTGCTGATAGAGGTGATATTAGATCAATAATATCCATTAACACCCAACCACCCAACCTTTTAAATAAACAATTAATTTATCTCTCGTTCACATACCCAATCGTCCAACCAACCCAACCATAACAAAAAAAATTAGTTTATTCATGACCCCACCACTACAACTAATTTAATTAATATAATTATTTATTTTATTATTATCATAACTATAATTTGCTAGATAATTAAATATAATACCGAATAAATTACCTTACTTATTTTTTTAAAGTAAAAATACAAAGTAATGGTACAAAAATATAAATGCTATTTACCTCATAGTAAAAAACCTTGTTGGAAGATGAAAAATATGATAATTTTTTTTATATATTAAATTTGTCGAATAAAAATACAATAAGAAAATTAATAGAAATAAAAAAGTGATATCCAATAGGAAGACGACAAATATCCCCTCCTTATTCCATCTCATGAGCAACCAGCTAGTTGCTTGATGGTTTGGGCACCCATCATGAATTTATTTTTGAAGTTTTTGTGGTGGGTCCCACACACCAACCACAAACACCTCAAATTTGCACCGATATTCTCTGTCTTAAGACCGTCCGCTGTGGTGAGCGGTCGTGGGGTGCGGCAGTTGCCGCGACCGCGCGCCCACGATCGCAAACTGTACTGTGACGATCAATTAAAGTCGGCCGCCGATGTTTTTAAAAAAAAATTCTTTTTGTTTTTAATAATTTCAAATTTAAATAATAATTGAATACTTATAAGAATAACGACTATATTTTCAAACTGGTACGAATAACGGCTATATTTTTTCTAAAATGGTTTTTTTTAATTGAATTGATAAGGAAACAGTACAAACACCATTTGATTCTATTGCTTCAAGAGTCATCCCCGAACTCTCGGTCCAACACCTTGTACACCTTCCTTTAGCTTGCGGTGATCTGAGTTGGGTCGATGCTGGCCAATTGGAGATACATCTGTAGCCTTTGAGTGCGAGCCAAGTCAGAATTCGTCTAGTTAGTTGTTGCTACCTCCGATTGATGTTTCTCCTCTTTTCTTTCCAAGAACGCCAACCTCCCTTGCTCAATCTCAATCCTTTGTGCCTCGAGAATCCACTGTTGAGCAAAATCTTTCTTGAATTAAGCTAAATCAATGTCAGAGGAGTTTGATGAAAGACCACTTTTCCTGAGAGCCTTCGCCTTATCCCGACCCATAGGATGTTCCACAAAGTAATCACTATTTTCACTCATGCACATTTTCTTCCCCGAGCTTCCGTCTGTGTCTTCGCCTTCTGCATCATGGAGTTCAAAACCCGGAATGACATCCCCAGATGGACCGTTGTTTTCATCTTCGTTTGCCACTGTTGATAATCTTTAATGGCATGCCAATAGTGGATTAGTTCGAAATCTTCACCTTGTTTATGATTCATCTTGTGGATGCGTTTGGCGTACTCAACGACATCGTCTTCATTAGTACCACTCCGAACTCCTTGGACTCATACAACCTCGTTGTAAGCACTCACCCATTGATTACCACAAGGCTTGATGCGGATCCTTCGACCACGAAGAGAGCTTTCAGTTCGTGGTTTGAGATCAAAAGTCGAGTCCTTCTTTGCCGCATTCCACAAATTTAGTACGTGCTTAGTGAAGATTGTAGTTCACCTGATGTTCATACCTACACATGTATCCTCACTAACCACCATGAACATGTTGATTAGAGCGAGGTCCTATGCAACCGAGAACTTCCATGGACCAGCTTCCTGGGCTTCGCCTTCCGCTTCCTCCTCGGGAACTTTCTTTCCCTTTCCCCTCGATGACACGACCTTTGCTTTTCCTTTACCTTTTGATGCGGCCATCTTCCCCTTTCCTCGAACTGGCAGCTGCACCGGTGGAGTTTGTGTCTCCGGGACAGTTTGATACGATTCCTCATAACCTTCCGGATGGAATACATCTTGGGAGTTTAATGGATTGTATTGTTCATTTGGGTTGGTGGATGATTCTGAACTGTGGTAGCCCATATTGTTGAACATTTGCTCGATTTCAGTCGGACCTTTGTCCGCCAACCAAGCAGCCAAGTATGGATTCATTTTGGTTTTTGACAATGATTAAAAGAGTGTTATGAGTTTAATAAAGAGAAAGAAAGAGTGTTTGGAGATGTGAAGAATGAAGTGAAAATGGTCATCTATTTATAGATCCCGAAAAAATATGACCGTTTGAGTATTTTATTTTTTTATTATTAAATATATAATTTTAAAAAATTAAAAAAAAGTCCGATCCAATCAGGACCGGACACGTGTCCCAGCCGTAGGCCAGCCCAAAACGGTAACTCGACCGGTTGCTCTGCAACCGATTGAGTTGTGGTGCAGCTACGACTGCTCCACGACTGCCCACAATGGGTAGCCCAGTCGCGGCGGCCGCCGTGACCGATTCCCACGGCTGCCCATAGTGGGCAGTCTAAGAGTGTGAAAGTGAGTCTTTTATTTTGTCGATTACACCATGATCTTTAGCAAAGCTATTGTTTAATATGCTAAAGTTATTATTGATGTTCTTCATACTTATAGCATGGTATCTGGTCTTGAAGTCAATCTGATATTGTGTTTAGTAGAAATATTGATGATAATTTAAAAAATTAGTCTAGATTACTCTTAATGTCCAGATTGTTGATAAGCATGATAAATATTTGAGACTCCTGACCACTATGTGGAGAAGTAAAAAAAGAAAAGATTTTTAGCTAGTTAAGGGATAAAGTGTGGAAACTTAATCCTTCAATGTAAATCTCTTATCTAAATCAGAAAAATAGGTACTTGTCAAATATGTTTTTTTCAATCTATTCCACTTATGTCATGGATTGTTTCAAACTTCATGATTATCCTATAAATGATAAAATGCATTGTATCAACTAAAACACGATGACTAAGAATAAAAAGGATGGTGGTTTTGGTTCTAGGTACCTCCATTCCTTTAATCTGACGTTGCTTATAAAATAGATTTGGAGGATCCATGAGCATCCTATTTTTCTTCTCAATTGTGTTTTTAAATCAAATATTCCCCCACGTTAATGTTTTACATGCTACTCCTGAATCTAACTCATCTTATACTTATAAAACGGTGTGGATCACCTGCCTCATAAAATGACCCACTTTATACTCTATTATTTTTATTGGATAATTTGACACTATTAATTTAAATAAATTATCAATTAAATTAACCATGGTAAGTAAACAAAACTACCGTCTACTTTATTCTTAGTACCATTTCCCTACATTCTCACGCGTGGACACTGAAAAGCTTTCTCCATCTCCATTACACCACACTGTAGTTCCTCTTGAATTTAGTTAAAAGACTTTTCAATCCAATTAAATGTACTTTTAACTAAAAGACTCTCCATCTCAACACAAATTATATTTCAGACTCATATAAATTCCATAAACATTGAATTAAAAACCCTCAGTTATAAATTGATAATTGTATTAAATATTTGACCTTGTTTATACTACTAGACTATCAGCCATGATACATATTTATTTTTAGTTTTTATTTTCTTAAAACATTTCAAGTTCAAAAACCTTATGTGAAATATAAATTAATAAAAATATAATAATTTTGTAATACTATTAATGAAGAAGAGGAAAAACGGCTACCATAATTGTGTAGAGTTAATTTATGAATCCAAAAAAGAAATTTTATTTCATTTTCTGGTCTGATATATATTAAGTTTAAAAACCTAATGTGCATTACAAATATTAAAAAATGTAATTATATACACTAGTACATCATGGGCTAAATTATATTGGAATAATTAATAAAAATGGACAACAAAATAAATTAGGTCATGGCAATTCTATATATATCCTAATACTAATCAAAAACTTTAATTCGATTATCAGTCTCAAACGTTTGTTACTAATTTTCTACAAATTACTCAACCCATTACTCTCTCAAACGCATTAAATTATTGATTACTAATATAAATCTTCTTAACATATCAACACACTAAATTTAGAAATTAATTTATATTATCACACTCTAACTCAATATTTTTATAATTGTAAATGAATAAGATCATATTCTCATGTCATTTAGAGCAGCTTGGTCAATAAAATTTACTTGTTATTTACTCGTATAGTATATAATTTGTTAAGGATACTAGTTTATAGTAAACAATAGAAATGCGGTTAATCATAGTTAAATTCTATCTATTTGCTTGGGTTAAAATATGTCAAGTGGTCTAATAAGAATAATGGGGTATAAAGTGGGTCATTTTATGGGGTAGGGAAACTACATCGCTTGAAAAATCATTTTGTACATTTTTAAATTTAGTTAATGACTAAATCGGTTGGAGAAATAATATTGGTGAAAATATTAATATTTGAAATTCGTATTTCAAATTCAATACCTTTTAAAATTAAAACTCTAGATCTCCATCATGAGGATCACCTCCCCATTCCTTTTTTAGTCATCACTCTTCTAATGGGTGAACTTGCCCATTCTTAATCACTTGTTCAGACGTGATGATATTGATAAGATATTGTCATACCTTTTGATTGCAGGAGTACTGAAGATTTATTACTTTGACACTATTCGATAAATGGTAAATACAAAGTCGGGTACCATTGCTAATGTTAGAAATTGGAATATTTGTATGGAATCTGAAATTGCCAAGTAAATAAAACACTTCCTCGGTCGATGATCCTATCCCCACTGACCCACATACAGCTGAAAAAGGCAAAGTACAGAAGAAATTATACTGGGGCACATAGCAACACGTCTACCATATCATGAGCAAATATCAAGGACAAATTGCATATACTTTGAAAGGAAAAAAGAAAGAAAGGAAAATAAAAAACGAAGTGATTACCAAACAATGTAAAATAAACTTGTAAAATTAAAGGTTAAGAGGCTGATTAGAAAACGATTTGAATTGAAAAATGCCCTTTCAAATAGCATGTTTTGTATATGAGCAAATATCAAGGACAAATTGCATATACTTTGAGAGGAAAAGAAAAAGAGACGAAAATAAAAAAAATGAAGCGATTACCAAACAATGCAAAATGAACCTGTAAAATTAAAGGTTAAGGGGCTGATTGGGAAACGATTTGAATTGGAAAATGTACATTCAAATAGCCTGTTTTGTGAGTATTTCCCAATTCAAATCACTTCCCAATCAGCCTCTAAGTAGTCATTTCAAATTTGGGTCTAAATTTCACAGGTGCAAACACAAAGTGTGAAAATTATACCAAGTTGGGGCTTTATGAAAAACACACAATTTTGACATCATCAAATAGTGTATCAATTAATATAAAATCCGGTCAAAACACTTAGGGGCTGATTGAAATGCGATTTGAATTGGAAATGCCCATTTCATATAGCATGTTTTGTAATAGTATGCTATTTGAATGTCCATTTCCCAATTCAAATTAATTCCCAATCAAGTATTACATTAGAGTCTTGACCCAAAACACATGTAAAAACTAATGGGAAAACATACGAGGCTAATGATCCAAAAAACATGAGGCTCCCAACTAGGGGTGAGCATCGGTCCAGCCCTGGACCGAACCGGACCGATATTGGCCGGGACCGATTTTTCGGTATTTTTCAATACCAAGGCCCGGATTGAAAAAGTCAGTTCGATTTCGGGCTTGGACCGAAAAAGACCAAAAATTAAAAAAATTGGGAATAATCAGATCAATCGAGTCCAAACTCCAAAAACTCCAAAAGTTCCAGATCCAAAAACTCCAAAACTTCCAGATCCAAAAACTCCAAAATTATCAATTTATTTTGAACCTCTTCTCTTTTAACTATTTCTTTTGCTTTTGGATCGATCTAGAGGCGGAGACGTGGTGGACGGAGGC
>JAYMSP010001084.1:0-36464 GCA_036897095.1 Plantago elongata | reverse complement strand
CCCCCCAAATCCATGCAGCAGAAAATTACAGTATCAGGGAAATTGCCTTAGCCTCATTTTCTAGTCTTGCAGTTGGTGCCTGGGCAGGTGGTTATTGGTGGGATATTATGCACTTCACCTAGAATGACCATTATCAAAATATCCATCCTTGAAACAAGCAGGCTCCGATGTGTTACAAAAGACTACTCTTGGCATACTTTTAGAACCAGTGTACTACATTAATATCTCATGTTCCAATAGCAAATTCAAAATAAAATAAAATACTTCCATTTAAAAATATAGCGCACTGAAACACGAACTATAATCAGTGTGCTTTTGAATTTTCTTATAACTATAGGTTTATAGGAAAAACAAGGAAGATAATCTCAAACCAGGTGTGTGCACAACCCAGGGATTTAAGAATCCTAATTTACAACTGCTGAATAAAAAATGGAAAAATACATTTTCCTTCATTTCAGAACTCATAAGTGTTGCACAATGTCATACATGTAATGAAGTTGCAGTACTTCATACATGTAATTTCAGAACTTGTAAGATGAAGTAGCATAAATGCTTTAGAACAACCTACCATGAACCAAGGCGGAACCAGTGTCGGTGGGAATATCAAATTGAAGCTTTCTATATCGCTGATTGCCGTTCTCAGTTGGAGGTTCAGGATGGTTAAAAGTGAAGACCTATTTAAACAAGAGACATGAACTACAATAAATTGAAACCCATAATAGCTAAAGGAAAAAAGAAAAACAGGATATCAGCAGAAACACCTAACTGGTTTATTATGTGCAAGTTTTGCTATACGATGCAACTTGACAACATAAGCAGTTTCAAAGTGAACCAAATCTTTATGTGCCATGATCTGCATTATCCCAATAAAACATAGCAACATTAGTAGTTAGATAACAATAAATCTTCAGATAACAGGAAGCTCCGAATTTACATCGTTATAAAGTTTGCACGCAGTCACAGGTTGGATGAAACTTGTATACCTGCCAAAGCCACAAAGAAAATGGATGTTGGAATACTTATGAAATGTGAATCATTGTGTGCGTGTGTGTGTGTGTGTGATGAATGTCCATTAACCTCCTCCACTACCCCACTACTATCCCTTATTGATTAGGTGTCAAAGAGCACCGTTGATATTCCATTGTAACTTATGTAACTCCAATCACACCATTACTATTATCCTTTATGATTAGATTAAACTATCCTCATACTTGTACCTATAAATAGTGCATGGCTCATAAGGTATGGAAGATACAATTGTATCAAGAATAATGAAATGCTCTTCTATTCTTTATTCTTATTGTTCTTTCTTTCTTATCATACTAGCAGTATATAATCTCTAACACTTTATCAGCACGATAGTGCTCTAGTGATCCATCGTGAAAAGAAAAAGGAAAATGGACGCGATGAGAAAGTTGATTCGGCCGGGAAGATGAAACACACAAAATATGATAATGGACATTACCACTCGGTAACAAACGATCAATCTCATGAAGCCATCAACTGCATATTGTTATCATTACTAGTTCTACTAATTTTTCCCTTTTATTTATTAGAATTAATTAGTATAACTCTTTGAATTGATCATTATGTATTGGTGACATAATTTTGGATGTTGTACGGGTTATAAAGTGTAAACTTTTGTTTTACACAAGAATTTTCGCAAGATGATGGGATGTGCATGACTTTTGCCGATCTCGAATCCCTATTGACCGGGCTACATATTATCATAAGCATGAGAGGGTTCATGATAAGTCTTACTTTGTCTATCTATTATTGCATTTCTTTTCCTTACGATATGATAATATCTAACCACTTTATCCTCATTATTAGTGGGTGAATCATTCATACTCATATTCCACTAATGTCTTCGATGAACTTTTCAAGTAGTAACAGGATGCAATCTCATTTACCATATTCCCAAAAGTGAATATGAAATCTCAAAACCTTAAAGGTTACGATTATTGTGAAAGTAGTGAATGCCAAGTTTTAATTCACATGGATACATGATCCATAAGAAAAAAAAATCAAGAATTGAAAACCACCAGAAGTGACTAACAATTGATGGTTCTCTTTTAAAAAAAAAAAAAAATTAAGAAACGGCTAAAGGGTGCCTCAAACCCCCAACCTATTGGTTGGAGTTGAAGCGTCTTACCAACTAAGCTACGCTTCGTTGTCGGTTCTCTTTAAAATATACATATCAAATTGGACGACCGAGAATAAATTGAGAAGGGAAAGGGTAAATTTCATGCATAGATTTATTGCACAGCGCAACCTTTTCATAAAATTGACTCCGGGATCGTTAGCCACTGGATCGTTCCCAAATTATAAAGACACCTTTGCCTTGAATTTAACCGGAGCGATCGTCATTTTGAATTATAAGGCACGGGAATCTATAGTCGGACATAGATATGTTTTTCATATCATATTTGAGATAAGAATCAAAATAATAGTCTCGTCATTAATGAAGGTAAATTTTATTTATTTTATTAAATTATTCATTCATATTATACCTTACTTTATGATATTGAAATGGTTGATAATATTCCTGAAGTGAATATGTTATACAAGTATAAAGCCAATATAAGGCTTAAGTGATATATATGTTCACCATCATCTATGAAAGCTTCAAGGTCGAATACTTTGTCATCAAAGATCTGTTGATCCTACATTTTATAATATAAGGATCCGAAGTGGTACAATTGATGGTTGTTAAAATATATGTCCAAAAACATATAATGGACCATGATAAATGCATCAACATATGGATCAAATACAATATTTTATACCACAACTTCAAGACACTGTGAGATAACTTTTGATACTAATCATTTACCCGTTATACTCTCTTGGTCACACTACTACGACCCGAAGTTCGTAATCTCGTAAAGGTTCAAAGACGAAATATTACTCAATAAAATGTGATGTATAACGTTGAGTTATCATGGTTGTCACCGTGCACATAAACACATAAAATATTCTCCAACCTGAAGTTAAAAGAAGTATATATATGATATTATAATTTCTAGTGACGCAAGAAATATTCAATTGAGATAATTATTTAAAAATTGAGCATTTTGTTTCAAAAGAAGCTTGTCATATATTGTGAGTAGTGGACGATAGAAATGATCTCCCAACTTGAAGTTGGTAAATTGTAGTACTCACATATAAAATTACAACAAAGTTGATTACTCAACTTGTAATTGGGATAAGACAATCTATCGGTGCTATATGAGCATTCAAGTGGATTATAAACATTTACTTTGTATTTTATCTATGTGTCTATTCATGTATCCTTACAGATACATTTACAAGTAATTACTGGCACATATTACTTATCCAACATGAAGTTGATAGTATTAATATTATAACTTGTCCAACTTGAAGTTGGAATCATATGTCATTCTCCTAATAACACAATTTCTTATTATTGCTCCCGAAGTAGCAATCATGTGCATATTATGGATCTTGAAGACCAATATCAATCTGCAATACATGTGGTAAAAATATACCCTTAACTCACAAGAACAATGCTTGGTCTCGTAGATCATTATTCATACATAATGTACAATAAATAGCGTATACAATTTATAAACCACCATCATTTGATCACTACTCGAGTGCATTCATGATTACACCACAAATTGGTTTTTTTTTTTTTTGAAACGGCTAAAGGGCGAACTCGAACCACTACCTATTAGTTGGAGGTGATGCGTCTTACCAACTTTACCAACTGAGCTAAGCTTTGTTGTCCACAAATTGATGATTGAAATAAAGTTTTAAAACTTTATTTGCAATCTCATGATCAAAATTTATTCTTCTCATTCCCTTCATGAATGTGAACATTTTGCTAATTATACATCCCTAAATTTAAATTTATCAGAAGTGAGCATGAAATAGATCTTATTAACCTCAATTTGAGATAAATATATGAATGATCAATAAATCTCAACATGAAGTTTAAGAAATGTATAAATTCCTTGCATATTAATTTAATAACATGATGTTGAGTGAAAGCACTAGAATTACTTGCTACTAATAGTAATATAAAGTTATAAGTGACAACTTATACAGTGCATCAAAGGTTCACCAGAAAGTATAATTATATATGAATCACTTGGGCTTTTTTACCACATGAAGTGCAAAACCTAATAGAATATATCGATTATGCAAGTAGTTTTTAAATATAAATGAAGCCTCAAAAAGAAAGTTCAGGCTCTAGAAGAGTAACTACGTTGAAGAATATTGTGTCCAGAACACATATTACGTCAGTTGGCATAGAAATATACTTGCTAAAATTCAATTTGTCTTGCAAGTTATTCGGCTGCGTTCTGAAATGTGTTACCGTCAATTCATTGTTATTATTATGTTGTGTTACATTGTACAACATCGGTGTATACAGCTAGTGTGAGTAATGATCTCAGTACATATACGTTTTCAATTGCTATCAGAGCAAGTACATGCATCATAGGTTTTGGATATGGTACTCTTGTGATTCAATCGATCCCAACACCAATAGGATTGATGTAATAGATGTTGACTGCCCAGACTGATGCAGTGAGAACCGGTGTTGCTGGAACACTGGTGTCTCAGTATTGCCTCAGAAGATATTATTCGACTATGATTACTCCGAATGTTGTGAGAACATCAGTTCTGGCATATCCACTCAAGAAGTATATTTTATTGTTCTAATGGTAATTGTTTGCTTGGCTCAGTTGATTTGAGTGTACCAGATGTTGACTGGCCAGATTCTGCTGTGTCCTCAACCAGTGTTGCTGGAAAATTGGTGTTTCAACACTGACTCGGAATATATTGATGACTCAGAATGTTGTTAGAATATCAGTTCTGACATATCTACTCAAGAGGTATATTTTGATCATTCTAATTTCATGGCTCAGTTGATTTGAGTGTACCAGATGTTGACTGGCCAGATTGTTGCAGTGTTGAGAACCAGTGTTGCTGAAACATTGGTGTCTCAACATTGACTCGGGAGATATTATTCGCCTCAAAATGTTGTGAGAACATCAGTTCTGACATCCACCCAAGAAGTACATTTTGATTGTTCTAATGTTAACTGTTTGCATGGCTCAGTTGATCCGAGTGACTGAGTGTAGAGTCAGATAATAAAGGTATTTAAAAGCATGTATGAGGATCTAATAACTGAATGGAAGGGAGCTAAAGAAGATAGCAAAGTCTCTTGACAATGATCAAGTACTCAACAATCATAAGTCGGTGTTATCATCGGTGATGTGGTCATGTGGTAACATTGTACACAGTGTGTGTGACAGTGTGAGTACCAATCCCAGTCATCTACATTTTCACATCATTTCAACATGTGCTCTTGATCTCAAGTCTAGTCTCATTCAAAAGAAATCTTGTAGCCCAATTGGAGCTTCTGTTCCGTGGTAACTCCATTGTATTTTTATGTTTTTTTGCAGTTTTTGTCTTTTCAATCAAGGAGAAGAAGAGTAGGAAATATTTTGGGTTTTGTTTGGATTTGAAAGTTTCGGGTTATTTTGAAGTACTTTATATCAATCTTGTGAAACACAAAATATCTGAGTTTTAAATTTGACTTTATGAAAAAGTCGGAGGACTTATTCTTCAATGCTATATTTGGAACATTAGGGAACTTACGTTCAATGGTATCTAAAATGGGTGCTACATGTCAATTCCCCTAACAAAGAATAATAATTATACTTATAAAAAAACTTACGATGAAGGGATCGAGATTCCATCTTCCTTCAAGAACCTTTGAGCTCCATCAAGACACTCGGGGGAGAGCTCATTATCACCGAAAGATCCTAATAACTCACTGACCTATTTAAATCCAGAAAAGACCACTAAGTGGGATAACCACTGGCAATATATGCATCATGCAAGTATTTCATCCAGTTTTAACAATATGACAAGTATCATACCAGTATGTCAGCTTTTTCAGGAGCGTCCCAATTACGCATGTCACAAGAAACTATAGTGACAACTTTTTCCCAGCCCTCTAGCTTGACCAAATTCTGCATGTAACATTAATACATTTAAACATGAAAATAAAATCATCTTATTGCATCTATATAAGAAATCATCAGCAACAGATTTAGATTGCATAATAAAACTAAGATTAATATTATAACATATAGAACTTGCAGAAAAAAATTACATGTTTGCAAATGCAGGAAAAATGCAACTTCAGTAGAACATAAATTAAGCTTGGTCTTTCAAGACTATAAATTATTTCATAAGACATAAGAACTTCCTTTTTATATTCCAGCCGCGGCATTATTACCTACATCATATAAGAAATTATGAACAGCGGGAACGCGCCCATGACGCATTTTGAGTTCTTTTTTGGGGGTAAAATGCCCACTTACAAAATATAAAGGCAGAAGCAGGAAAAACAGAGAGAAACGGAAAAAAAGAATAAAGAACGGCTGCTGTCGGCCACATCTCCGGCCACTATTCCAGCGGATAAACGCCGGCTTTACCAACTTTCCTGCACTTTGTTTGCCTTTAGACTATTTATGAGTAATATTAGAGGCTATGAGTAATATATATGACTTAACAAGTACCTATACGTTCATTTTTATAAATTTTAACCCTTTTTTTTTTTTACTTCACTATGCCAACTGCGACATCGATCCCGGATTTTTGGGCTTGGCGACATGTCGAGGTACGCGAATCACAACATTCAACAGCCTAGTCAATGAAGTGACACTTCTCTCAATTCATTAATTTTAAGAAAAGAATTAATGTTGTGGCTTGCGTAGGCTATATTCAAACTGTAGCAAAATTAAAAGAATTACTGCAATAATAGATAGCAGGTACCAATTGGATGCTAACATCCACTAAAGTAGTTGTTCTATAATATCATATATCACAGGAAGCGAGCAGAAATCGTAACACATAACAGCAAAGCAAAAAACAGAAATTGCATGACTTACATGAAGTGTTACGACGGCATTCGGATTTTTTTCTACAGCATAAACTTTTAATTTTCGATTTGTTTCTTCTGCAGCCTAGAAACAACGCCATAGAGCACAACCAAATACAGATTTTTAGCATGTTTAACAGTTGACATGATCAATAATTTCCAAAGTGAATCGCAGAGTTAACCTGTAGTGATGCTCTGACAAGAGGGCCCCTACCAGCACCAACAACCATCAATACCTGAAACATTTGAAAGGGAAAACTGCATCAACACCAACCAACAGCATACTCTTGACTGATGCCAATGTAACGATATGCAGGCTGAAGCCCGGAATAACTTACAGTTGTCACGGAAGCAGCATTATCATCAGGAACCCTGTCCACTAGAGCTTTAGCAACAGCACTTTGATACTGTCATAACACAACAAAGATATCAACATAAAACTGAAACAATAAAAAACGAATTGGTAGGTCAGGACTCAAAGGATGCCTATAATACACCATCACATTGTGGTCATGCAGATATGTCAAAAAACACGAGGCTTAATTTTTCTTTCACCAGCACAAACTCATGACCAAATTATTTGCATGTGCATCATAGTGGTATTATTTTTTAAAAAAATACAAGTTTCTTTCACATTATTTCTGCAAGTAGAAGCTAGGAAGCACTGATACCGATATGGATACATGAAATATGTAATCCCAAAAATCAGGATATGGATACATCAAGGATATGTTAAATTTTTCAAAATCCGTTATATTGATTATATAATTCTTGTATATCCTCTGGGCTCTTTTTTCTTTATTCCAACCCTAAAGAACTAAGCAAACTTGAGAATCTTGTTTCTATAAGAGATAAATATATCTATAGGGCAGGATACATATTTCAAAAGTATCCGAGAAAAATACATATCTGAGCCGTAGGGGTTGGATCATTGAATACGTTCACCACATAGATGCATCCATGCTACATAGAGTAGAAGACATTTTTTTTTGCACAGACTAAAATGCATTTGAACATACCATCACATATGTCAATGTCGTAATCAACCCTGACATACCTGCGCATATTTGACTGTGTCCTTCTCAAATATTTCATAAGTTTGGGCCTCTAGGTTATCCATAAGTGGCTGCAATTTAGGGACAAAACTATCATGAGCCAAATAAACACAACTGTAGAATTATAGACCAATATTGTTCACATAAAAAAGGAAAACAAACAAGAAACAAGATTAAAATGGAAACCCACCTGCAAAGGTGACTGCAAATAATCCCTGTAGCCAAGCTGGTAGGTTGCAACAAGTAAGTTCAACAAGTGAGAAAGGCAAAAAAATATCACACAAGAGTAGAGAGTCTCGCTACCTCGTAGCGCTCTTGCTCAGGAAGTGGGTCCATTTTTTGGTACAGATAAGCAAGATACTTCAAGTATGACCTTAAAGGGTGCGCCAAATTACCTGAAAATGAACATCACTATGAAAAGCCATGTTCAATTGCAATAATATAACTCTCAAGCTCTCACGATGACATGAGTAAAGCATTTTACCATTGGCAATCAATAAGACCAGTATTATTCCACTTTACCATGTATCATGGTATAACAACTTGGGGAACCTCACCAAAATGTCTTGTTTTAATACACTTAGAAATCTTTTACTCCACGTTTGATATTGAGAAAATTACTTTTCCTAAATATTAGGAAAACCACCCGTAACACTCAGGTGCGTGGTTTGTGCAAGTTTACAATAGTGTCCACGAAATGAGGTTTATTATATTCTTTTGCCAACGAATTTCATATTTCTCGTATGAAACATTCCATTTTGCTTGTTCATATCCGAAATATCTATCCAAGACAGTTTTCGGTCATGCTCTATTTATTACTAACCCTCAACAAGGCTTTCAGTAGTGCCCTTTGAAGCATCCTCAGCTCTATCATGTACCGGCTTGCCAGAAATTACTATCTGCACATTAGCAATAGGAAGCAATGAAATTAGTTCAGCTGTTATGTCAAATGTACATCCACACAGTCAAGTGTGAGGTGTCTCCAGCAACACCCAAAAAAAAGTTTAAAAATCGTACTCCTATATATACTCCCTCCTTCCAAATCTCAACTTCGCACTCCCCTATATTTTGCCTCAATCTCAACTTCTCATAAAACGGAAAATGTATCTCCTACATTATTCACTCTCATACTTTTATCCATTCAACTATACAGTATACATGTTCTAAATTATTCTAATTATTTATATTTTTTACTCTTAAAACCCGGACCCAGCTCAATTGGGCAAAGGAAGCATTTCACTTTCACAAATAGCACCACTTAGGTTTGAACTTCAGAATATTTGGCCCAAACCTTATTTATGCAAGTGCAAATGCTTCCGTTGGACATATTTTCAACTTTATGCCAATTTTATTACCCCAAAATAAATTTTGTTTGTACTTTAATTGTTATGTAAGCACATATTATACATTGACGCGTAAAAGGGATTTTGATGATGACATTCTCTGCTGTAAGTATGGGTTGTTTACAATGAACTTCCCCCTTTTTGAATAGTCACACGTCATTTTGAATCCGGACTCGCCCCTTCACAAACACACACATATATACATATACATCTTTGCATGGGTGGATCCAGGACTAAAATTTAAGAGGTGTCAAATGCTATTTTAGAAATTTAAATGGCGGGAAAAGGCTAAAATTTTCAAACGACTAAAATCTAGTCACTGATGCTCGCATCCCCTATCTCCGCCCCAGCATATTTGTAAGATATACTCTATATAAAAGAAAGGCACGTGGTAGTCGTTCTATACCCTATATAATATATAAAAGAAAGGCACAGGGTGATCAGTGTACCTAAAAGGAGATATCATTTCTTTTTCTTCATTATTTTCCTTTTCAAATTAATCAAACATCAGTGAATATTCAAACTAGTGGGATAGATAATATATAGATGATATACTGAAAAACTCTTGAATGTACTTTTAATATGAAAGTCTCTTGATCTTCACTCTACTAAGTACTATCACATGAAGATATCATACACTGTTTTGCTAGTACATATACATGTGTGTGTCAGAAAAAAACGAAGCAAAAAGATCTAATCAAACAAACTACTCAGATTATTATACAGGAAAATCACTTAATCAATGATCTCTAAATACAGATACGGAAATAATGGTTAATAAACAAATATAAGTACCTGGATTGAGTGATTGAAAAAAGCTGTTGTTAGTAGCTGGTGACGTTTTGATAAACAAGGATAACCCCGCGCATTGGACATAAAAGACTGGCAAAAGGAAAATCACAAAGTAAAAACATAATATTGGCAAAGAACTTAACAAGTGGTAAGGTATATCTTATGAATAATATAACAGTGTCTCAGCTCACGCCTTGAAAGCATCAAAGCACTATGCAACATTTAAGTACTATTACCATTATCGGAACTCATATAAATGGCTACATGCAAAAGACAATGCAGTTTGATTGAAATTTTATGTCTTTTGACTTCCACTCCTGCATCAATAAAAAATGATAGCAGAGCCCACAGCAGTTAACCGGATAAATGCTACCATGTTATATCAAGAGATTCTCAGGTTGTGTGTTTGACATGCATTGCTTAAAGGAATAGGGATGGACTAAAATCTAGATTGTGATATATATTTTGGATTTTCTAAACGTGAAAACATTTTGCAGTGTTTAGAAAAATGATACAAAAACTTTATAAAGGATAAAAGAAGGTTTTATATCAAGAAGTTTCTGACTTCCATATTATTTCATTGCAATGGAAAATTGCGATTTGGCAGTTTTACCGAGATTTTAAACCATGGGAATGCTTGACCTATGAACCAAGTTGAAACTTATACATTGAGGATCTCTCAGTTGAGAAGTATCACACATTTTAGACTTCTAGATGGCACATGCACAAGTACAACAAAAGCAGATAAATCTAGAACAGATTTAAAATAATATGCCAAAGATCTCCACATGATTTTACATTTGTATTGATGATGGCCACCCTGACAGGTTCTCCAAACCATCGCTCGACTGAAGAAGGAGATGGTAAAGAAGACCTAAATAAAAAAACCAAAACATCAGCCCCCAAACAGAAAATGACAAGTGAATTAATCATAAGAATATCCATAAGCAAGGGTATGCTTACAAAATATCAAGCACAACCGCTAATTGCTTGTGGTGTTCACAGAGAATCCTAAAAGAATTCCACAGTTCCCAAGAATCAACATGGCCTTCCCGCTATAAAAACAGAAAAAATAAGACGGTTGATTACAATTAAATTCAAGATTTCTTGACAAACTACGTATGCAAAGTGATCAGCTGTTCAAAAAGGTGAATAATAAAAATTACCAAATGAAACGAAAGAAAAACCAAATTATGAGTATCATCTTTACAATCTAGCAACGAGAAAACACTCAAAACACCCAAGTCAAAGATTAATATCATCTAGTTCTAGCAGCAGTCTCATCTACTGAACAAAATATCAATCACTGCCAAAAGAAACAATTATTTTATTAACAAATGAAAGTCTACAGCTTGATGAAATAATTTATGCAGTGAACTGCAGATGGACATATATACAGAACGAGATGGGCATCACTTACACTATTTTCTTGGTTCTTCTCATCAGCACCATACTCAGATTTCTCCAGCGGGATCCTAAGCCACAGCTTTTGTGCAAGTAAATAATAAAATTAAACAATGGGAATGTATACAACAGACCGCTATTATGCAGAAGGCCTAAATTATCAAAAGCTAAATGAACAAGTAAATAATTACTGTTATAATTTGGTTCAGAGTAGTACTTGCAGGCTGCCTAAGTTCTGTAGAATTCCATTCAAGCACCTGGCATAATTAGCACAGGATTTTCCTCTAGGAGTAGGTAGAAGGCAGGCCTATAAAAAAAACACTGTTAGATGCTTGTGCATTTACAACCTGTGATTATTTAAAGATTTATCACATAGAAGTTGAAGCTTTAATGCCACTGGTACATTACAAAGAAGGGAAACCACAAAAACATGATGTTTGCAGATAAACAGTTAGTACAGCCAGCTCCCAGAGATCTACATCTAAATAATGGTAACAATCATGTTTGTAACAGGGTAACAAACTTCCTAGAGCTTCAAAACTCCACCTGCAGAGATAGATGTGAAGCCCAAGCTATTTCTTGTTTCAAAGTAATTTCAGAATCTTTCCTTAATGTCTCATCTTCGGAATCCAGGTCAATCCAAGTGCTCACTTTCCCTACATAACAACAGGAATCCCAGAGAAGGTTTGTAAGAGGCACATAAACAAAAAACATTGACATGCATATATCTAAGTTTGAATCCCAACTAATCATTTAATGGCTTTATTATCGAAAATCTCTGAAACTGAACTTTACAGTTTACAACAGAAAAATTAGTTTCAGGAGACCTGATGAGTATGTTGTCAATATCATTCCATTGCAGAACATACTATATCTTAAGATTTCAAACTGTTGCATAAAGAAGCACAAGGAAGAACATTACATAGCTTGGGCACACATGTAAAGGGTCATAACGAGCAGAAGAGAATTAAAAAAATCATGTCATGAGGATCAGAATAAAGGATTGTCTAATTACTACATATTTAAGGATTTAGAACAGGTTAGTAATAATAGGAGGATCCAACAGATAGGTACAAACCGACTATATAACTGCTCCAATGCTTAGGGCTTAGGACCAAATCTGAACCAGCAAAGGGCAGTGCCCGCGACTCTC
The DNA here is from genome assembly GCA_036897095.1 of Plantago elongata. Taxonomy (NCBI): domain Eukaryota; kingdom Viridiplantae; phylum Streptophyta; class Magnoliopsida; order Lamiales; family Plantaginaceae; genus Plantago; species Plantago elongata. The sequence continues at coordinate 23,792 of JAYMSP010001084.1, read as the reverse complement.
GAGTCTTGTCATCGAGTAAGCTTGGTCTATAATGTGGATCCATCTGCAGTATGGAATTAATAAATAATTGTGGCAGGTTGTAACAGCGAAAAGTTGTAGGTATTTCATTTTCTCAATATTAAATTAGATAATATGTCAAACCTTGTGCTTCTATGATCTATTGTTCACTATACAGTTATTGGATACATCAACATGCTCTCAAATCTCGACAAGAGAAACAAAAAAACAAGTCCAAAGTCTTAGCCACTGTATATTAGAGCATAATATTATGCCTTATATTACAGCAGAATATTATGCCTTATTTTAGGAATAGATTACGTTTCCTTATTTAACCCATTGTATTCTCCCTATATAAAGGGTCTGGCACATCAATAGAAATCATCAAGAATTCTAAACCATTAACACTTTTATGGTATCAGAGCCTCGGTTCTGAAATACACCATCTTCTTTTCGATTATAAGGCATAATATTCTGCTCTAATATTCAGTGGCTAAGACCAACTACCAATAGGTCAAAAATGTAATTATAAAGCTACACAGTAAAACTGAGACAATTCTGTCAATGTTACACAAAGCAAACAAATAGCAGAAAGCGCATAACAAGTGATGATGCCTACTTACAAAAATTACCGATCAATCAATGAATTCGATTATATGCATTCACATTTACAACTGAGATACCTCTATCTTGTCACACACGATAAACAAATAGCACAAAGCTCATAACAAGTGATGAAACCTGCTTACAACACTTAACAGTCAATTCCTACAAGTACGACTGAGACAGGTCTATCATGTCACACAGAGCATACAAATAGCATAAGGCGAATAACAAGTGATGATGCCTACTTACCAAAATTACCAAACAATCCAAGAATTTGATTATATGCATATCTACATTTACAACTGATATACCTCTATCCTGTGACACACAACAAAAAAATTGCACTACGCGTACGTAAATTATGAATACCAATCAATTCATACTATACAGCTGAGACAGTTTGACCATGTCACACATCAGTAAATTCCGAGGCCTACTTGAAAAAATTACCAATCAGATCCATGAATTTTATTATAGGCATTTACTAGTAGAATTCGCAGAATCGGTTCATCATGAATATACGAAATGAGAAGCTAAAAACAGTTGAAGGAATGAACAATATCATACACATAACGTGGAATGTAAAAAAAGCAGGAAGGATAGAGAACTGACGAGAGGAACGACAACAAAATCGTAACCGCCATTGATGTTGAAGGAGAGAAGGTTGGGCATGTCATCATCAAACTCGGTCTCGACGCCACAGTAGCGAGACTCACTTTTGTCTCCTTCGTATCTCTCTCCAAGCGGCATTTTTATGAACAGAGAAGAGCTGAGAGGAGTGTTTTGGAGTGTGGGTTGAGCTGAGCAGGGTTTAATGGAGGTTTTGAGAGCTCAGAGTTCAAACTTCAAATGCATACATAATAGGCTCTACAGTGACTAGGGTTTCTCACTCAGGCTAAAACCCCTTTGGTCTAGTCCAGGTAAACCCGGACAGTTTCAGGAACCGCAGTTCTCGGTTCCATTTGATCCAGGACCTGGAACCGCAACCGCACTGTTCGATTTCAGAACCACAAACACCGGAACCATGCGGGTTCGAACTACATGAACCGTACAGTTTGAACCGTTGAACTGCTGGTCCTGAACAGTGCGGTTTTTCAAATTGTGCGGTTCAAAGTATCAGAACCGCACAGTTTAAACCATAAAACTGTAACTTAATTTTTTTATTTAATTTTTAAAAAACAGAAGGTGGTCTTGGTTTTAGGGATGCCAGATTAAATAATAAGGCAGTGCTATCAAAGATGATATGGAAAACGGCGCGAAATGAGAAAACAATTTGGTAGGAATTGATTAAAGTTTAGTATCTTAAAGGATGAAGCATACTACATTATACTCCCAAGCCATCGGACAACCCGTGTTGGAAGGGGATTATCCCATGCGCACAAGAATTGAACTCTAGTTTCTAGTGGTGAATAAGAGATGTAGCTCGAATATGTTTTTCCAAGATATTTGGTTTAAAGGCACAAGTTTCTTTTCAAGAGTATCTCGGATTGATCGAAAAGATATGAATGTTAAATTGAATCAAGTACTAATGGAAGATGGGAGTTCTCAAGCTTACATACAACACTGTCGCAAGACTTTGTTGATGAGTTGCGTGATGCAAATATCAGACTGGGGACTGATCCAGACTAGCTGCTTTGGAATGAGTCGGCCTCCGAAGTTTTTACTTGCCAATCGGCATAAAAGGACGTTCAAGAAGCTGGCCAACATGGAGAAGCAAGGAAATGCCATTGTCTTTCACTGGAAATTGCTCTGGAAAAGCAAGCTTCCGAACAAGTTCAAGCACTTTCTTTGGCTTACGGTACAAGAGAGATTGATGACGAATGCCCTGAGATACAGAAGACAAATGACACTTGATGCAAATTGTGAATTGTGTCCGGGTGTGATAGAATACGTGCAACATATCCTAAGACATTGCCCGGCTGCTGAAGCGATATGGAAATAAATTTTACCCCATACGGAACTAACCAAATTTGAAGCATTACCTACTAAATTTTGGTTTGAGCATAATTTGTGTGCAGGTTATGGCAACAAGCTGAATGACGGAGCAGGTTGGTCGCTAATATTCCTGACAACCATATGGACGATATGGGAATCCCGCAACGCGAGAATCTTTAGGGGAAGAGCGGAGAGCAAGTTAAGGAATATGTTCCTCATAAAACAACTAAGTTGCGAACTCCAAATGACAATGGAGCCACTCGAGTTCATAAGGAAATACACTTGGGCGAAACCACCAACAAATTGGGTGAAGCTTAACATGGATGGTATTGCCGACCTTCGAAAAGTTTAGGAGCTGTTGAAGGTGTAGTGCGAAATGATGCATGAGAGTGGATTTGGGGATATGCCAAGAAACTTGAGGCCCCAACAGTTAATGAAACTGAGATATGCAGCCTATTGCATGGATTATAAATTGCATGGGAGCGACGTATTCCAAAGATCATTGTTGAAACGGATTATGAGACGATTTTTGCCTGGTTACATAACTTGAAGAGCCACCCGAATGAGTCATTCAACAAGTAAACCGATGCAAAGAGCTTATATAGATGTTGTGGGACATTGAGCTAAAGAAAATAGGTAGAAAGGCAAATGCATGTACCGATCATTTAGATGTGTTAGGCTATTACTTAGATGTAGAGGTAAATTAAAGTTTTGGCTTTCACCACCACCATGTGTAATCCCACTTTTGAATTATGACATTGGCTACTAAGCCTAATGCATTCATTACTTACCAAAAAAAAAAAACCATTGTTCTCTTGAATCTCGACATCACACGTCCATTCCATCTATATATCCTATCTAATATATATCTATATCTAATTAAATACTTGGAAGTAATTATTAGTCCCAAAATAGATAGTTAATAGTTTTTTCACAAAATAATCAACTCCATTATTCACTCAAATTAAACCATACAAAAGTAATGCTCAGTTCTCCTCAACATATTAACACACTAAATTTAGAAAATTAGTTTTTATAATTACACTCTAAGGTATGTTTTTATCATTGTAAATGAATTCCATATCATCATGGAATTTAGATCAACTTGATAAATTTTACTTTTCTTATTTATTTAATTTGTGTATAATCTTTTACGAGTAGAAAGTATAACTAGTTTTATGAAACTAAAAATAGAAGTGGACTTATAAATTATGATGTATACGGCTAGTAACTCGTCCAGATACATGAAAGTCAGACTCTCATTACTGATCCGTACTAATTAATGATTAAAAATGGCCACAATCAAGTGTACCTGGGCCTCTTACTTAGCCGGATACATAATACCTTGAAGTCATAACAGACACCCCAGCTTGAATTTAATACCTTGAAGTCATAACAGACACCCCAGCTTCCGATGTTGAATTTCCTCATTTCCCTATATATAAAAACACATGAAATTGCTTGCACCATCTCAATACCTATCAGCAACATTTTCTCAGAAATACACAAACAAGAGAGAGATTTTGATTGAATACCTCTCTTATTCAATCTCTCTCTCTCGATCGATCCCTCATTTTTGCTTCCAAATTGTTATAAGGAAACAAATAGAGAAAGGAGATTAAAATGGTGTTGTGGGTTTTCGGATACGGGTCGCTGGTTTGGAACCCAGGTTTCCAAGTGGATGACAAAGTCATTGGATTCATTAAGGATTACAGGCGTGTTTTTGATCTTGGTATATAATTTTATCTAATAGTTTTCTTTTCCTTTACTCTCCCCCGTTTCGAATTATTTTCCGGCTTTGACAAACCATATTACTCATATGATCTTATCAAATTATTTACATTATAGTTTAAGAGTAATTTATGAGTCTAACTTTTTTTAATTGAATGTGTTGAATGCAGCCTGTATTGATCATAGAGGCACGCCTGAGCATCCGGCACGAACTTGCACATTGGAACAATACCAAGGAGCTGTCTGTGTAAGTTCTCCAAATCTAAAATTATCTGATTGTTTTGTCAATCCACTCAAAACTCAGACTCAAGTTTATGAATATTATGTTTGATATGTAATAAGTTTTGTGTCTGGGATTGGAGTGATAGTTTGATAATATTTGAGTTTAGAAGTTGACGAATAGTAAATGAATCGAGTAGGACTTAAAAGGGTTCTTTGGCTAAGAACTAAAGTTCGAAAAACCTAAAAAAAACTAAATTTTTACCGAAGACAAGAATTTATTTTTTAAACAGTTAAAGGTTGACTCGAACCCGACCTATTAGTTGTAGTTGAAGCTTATTATCAATCGAGTTGCGCATTATGAACACAAAAATAAGGTTTTAATTGTATACCAGTCACTCCCTAAAGCTTGTTATTGTGGTTAATTTCAGTGGGGAGCTGCATATTGCGTGCGGGGCGGACCAGAGAAGGAGAAAGCAGCAATGGCGTATTTGGAGCGAAGAGAATGCGAGTATGACCAAAAGACAATAGTAGAATTCTTTAAAGAGGGTGATTCTGAGGAGGAGCCTTTTGTAACAGGGGTAATTGTGTTCACATCTACACAAGATAAGATATCTAACAAGTACTATCTCGGACCTGCACCACTGGAGGACATGGCGAAGCAGATCGCAACAGCATTTGGTCCCTGTGGTAACAACAAGGACTATCTTTTCCTACTGGAGAAAGCCCTGTTTGACATTGCTCATCAGGATGACTATGTCATTGAGTTGGCAAATGAGGTGAGAAAGGTACTTGCTGGACTTGCTGGTGTTTTCAAAGATACTAACAAGCTTTCAGGCCAGACTCAAGTTCCTTACAAGTCGCCCCAAAAATTAAGGGTGCTGCCCCGACCAATTGCCATGGATTCTTAGAGCTGACTTCTCCACCCTAGATTGAACGAAAAACAAGTCTAGTTTTCATTTTCGATCTCGGTTGTATGTATCTGATGTTTGAGTAATGTTAGATTAGATTAGCAAGAGGTAGAATGAACTCTCGTTGAGAATTAGCAGAGCAAGAAATTCTTTCTGGACTGTGTCCAAATTATGGTATGAGATTATGTTGTTTGAATACCTTTTTATCTTTCAAAGAAAATGGATACATTTTTACTTCAAAGAACATAAGGTACAATTGTTTATTTGAACAACTATAAGAACAAACCTAGTTTGAACGTAAGGTACACTTGTGTATCTTCACTATTTTCATAGCAATAACAAGAAAATCTTTGGAGCTTATTGATAGCATACTCATAACCATCATCATCGAAGCATTGAGTAGTTGTTCTCCAAAGATAGAAACGAAAGAGACTGGTGAGGAAAAGAAAGGGGTAATCTTTGAGCATTTATCTTTCTTGTTAGTTTTGACATACTATAGAAATGTAATTTTGACATACTATATCAGGCAGAGGAGGAGACCCGCCTCAAATAAACCGGATTCACTAGCAATCTAGCATTAAAACAAACGCGGACTCTTAAAATCAAATTCCTTATAAGTCTCGTAGTATTTCGAGTATTTTCGCAACATAACATATTCAGTTTTGTTTCAATTGTCATGCCAAATTGCCAACTAGTTTAATCCGGTACCAAACGGCACATAAGAGACTCCATTGAACAAGCAAATCATGGCCTATTAAAAATGCAGAAACCGAAGCTAAGACTAGTCAATTTACAGCATTGAAGTTTAGCACTAATAAAACCTCTGCAGAGAAATAAGACCTTAATTTAAATTACAAGTGATTTATTCGTTCGTCTATGGTTTAGAATCCATACCTGCAGTTAGAAAAGAAGAAGGTCAGAAACTTGTTCAATCATTATCAACTAGTAGCATTTTCATATGATACAAAACTCCAAGAACAGAACATACCTACTAATTGTCTTTAATTCCCTTCAAGATCTTAAGAACATGGAGCATAGTAGGCCTGTTGGCAGGAGTCTCTGAAGTGCATAAGATGGCAATGTGCAGGGTCTGTAGCATCATATGCTTCGAATCCGCATCCAGGACCATTGGATCAAGAACGTCAATGGGGTTCCCGTTCTTCACTTTCTGGAACACCCACCCGACTAAGTTGCCACCTTCAATATCCTTAAAATCAGGTCCTGTTGGCTCTTTCCCAGTTAACAACTCCAGCAGGATCACACCAAAACTATACACATCACCCCGAGTCGTTGATTTCCAGCTTTGACCATACTCAGGTGGAATATACCCAAAAGTACCAGCAATATCTGTACTCACATGAGTCTCACAAGCACTTATCAGTCTTGCCAACCCAAAATCAGCCACTTTCGGCTCAAACTCCTCATCCAGTAAAATATTGCTTGCCTTGATATCGCGGTGAATTATGTGAGGGATGAACCCGTGATGAAGAAAAGCAAGGCCGCGTGCAGAACCTACTGCAATATTAAGACGTTTAGCCCAATCCAAAACGTAAAGTGTGCCAGTCCTGTTCCTCAACCAATTATCCAAGCTTCCGTTCACCATGTACTCGTAAACCAGCACTTTCTCCTCACCGTAAGAGCAGTAGCCAAGCAACGATACAAGATTTCTATGTTTCACTTTGCCTAGAGTTTCCATCTCTGCCAAAAACTCCCGTTCACCCTGAGCTTTTGTCTGATTCAGTTTCTTCACAGCAACTGTCTTGCCACTAGACAAAGTGGCTTTATACACAGTGCCAAACCCACCATCACCAACTATATTTGCTCTTGCAAAATTGTTTGTTCCTTCAAGAATATCATCCAACGTTAGTTTGAGGAGAGGCAGCTCAAACATTGCAACATTAATGCTCAGCGGCTCCTTAGATCTACTACTGCTCAAAATATGCAGATTCTGATCATCCGAGCTGCTATTCAACTTGCTTTCGGAAACATCCTCCGTATCATTTCTGCCTTGTCTATTAACCCAGATCCTCAGCACTATTATCACAGAGAGAGTGATCAAAATAGTACCACCGACGACTGATAGAACTGCCCAAACATTTAGTACAGGCAATTTTCCGCTAAAACTCTTCAAGGGGCATGTCAGACCAACAATTCCACCACACAGATCCTTGTTACCAGCAAGTGAAGATATAGAAAGGTTGCTGCAGATTCCATATCTTGGAACTGGACCCTCAAACTTATTTTCAGACAAATTTACGAATAATAGATTGGAAATTCCACAAATTTCATATGGAATTTCCCCCGTTATTCCATTCATAGACACATCCAGATACCCAAGCTGTGCAAGATGACCAAGCTCACGTGGCAATTCTCCAATAAAATGGTTCCTATGAAGATCCAAAACTGTCAAGAACGACAGATTTCCCAGAGAACATGGCAGATTTCCGGTAAACCCATTGGAACTGAAATTCAGAATCTCAACTCTCCACATAACCGAATTCTTGAAAAGATCATCTATATGCCCAGACATCTTATTACTTTGTATGTAAAGTCCAACAAGATTTACCATTCCCGCAAGAGACGCAGGAAGGTAACCACTTAGAGCATTGGAGCTCAAGTCCAAATGTGTAAGGCCACTCAAGTTGCCGAGACTCGATGGCACTGGACCAGTCAACAAATTGTTAGTCAAATTCAATTTCACCAAACCAACCAATCCACCCAAGCTTCCAGGAATGGAGCCTGTCAGCTGATTATCGCCCAAATACAACCCCTGCAATTTGACAAAGTCACCAAATTCAGGAGGAATCTCACCTGTCAGCAAATTTCCCGACAAATCCATGGTCATCAGATTCGAGAGACGGGATAGGGACTTTGGAATTGCCCCGGAGAGCAGATTATTGTTGAGCAAGAGATCAGCTACAACCAAACAATGTCCCAATTCTTCTGGAATTGAACCACTTAAACTATTGTACGACAAATCATAGATTCCACGGTGCTGAAGGTAGATTGTGGCAGGCATAATGGAAACTTGGTGGAAATATAGGGAACCTCCGGCAGGAATAGTTCCGGAAAGATTGTTATGTGAAAGAACGAGGCATTGCAACTGGGGCAATGCAGCAAGTTCTTCCGGAATAGACCCGTTAAGCTGGTTGTTACCCAAGTCCAACGTCATAAGAGCTGAGCAGTTCCCAAGTTGAGCCGGAATATTCCCTTCGAAAAAGTTGGAATTCAAATCCAACATAGACAGAGAACTCAACCTCCCAATTTCTCCAGGAATGACACCACCCAGATAGTTGTTCGAAAGAATAACAGTCTGTATTACCACAGAATCACCAAACTCCTTCGGAAGCGAACCCTCTAACCGATTACTAGAAGCAGTGAACTCAACCAAACTGTTAGAACTCCAAATGGAAACAGGAATGTGACCTGAAAAATTATTAGAATCCAACTGAATGTCCATTAGAGGTAGCTCCGACAAATAACCTGGAATCGAACCATATAACTCGTTATCCCGCAACACCAACGTTGTCAGACTAGTACAGTTTACAAACGTTTCCTCAATACTTCCAACTAGAGCATTATCCTCAAACTGAACACTGGAAAGCAATGGTGCATCACACAGCTCTTTGGGTATCTCCCCACTCAGCATATTACCCCCCAAACTAAGCTGATACAACATGGAACAATTCCCAAACTCAACCGGAATCCTCCCTGTAAACCTATTGCTCGAAAGCAGAATCGACTCGATTCGAGTCCATTTACCAAGAGACGAAGGCAAATTGCCCGAGAGCTGATTCTTCTCAGCCGAAAACGTAACGAGCGGCAACTCCCCAAGCTCCACAGGCAAAGCCCCAGTAAGTGAATTAAACGAAAGCAACAAAATTCTCAAATTCACACACTTCCCAATCTCAGATGGTATAGTACCGTTAAGCTCAGCCGAAACAAGATTCAACGCAGTCAAATTCTGCAACTCACCAATCCCTCTGGGAATCGAACACTGTAGAGGATTCGACGACAAATCGAGCCTACTAAGCGATTTCATCTTCGAAAACGAGTCTGGTAACGGCCCGGTGAATGAGCATTGCGATGAGATGAGTATCTCAAGGCTTGTCAAACGGCCAATTTCGGTCGGAAACTGGCCGGAGAAGTGATTGTTTCCGAGATAAAGCTCCTTGAGTGAAACCAAATTCCCAATATTCGACGGAATTCTCCCAGATAGTGAGTTGTTCGAAACATCAAAAGAAGATAGCAATGGAAGCTCTGTAAACAGCTCAAAAGGCAAACTCCCAGTTAACAAATTGTTCCCAATTGCCAAAACTTGCAGGCGACTCAAGTTTCCTAAATGCGGCGGGACATTTCCAACCAATCCATTGCCGGAGATATCAAAGGACTCGAGTTTCACCAGGTTACCGAGCTCGATGGGGATTCTTCCGGTGAACGAGTTCGGCCCGAGTGAGAGCTCCTGCAACTGAGTCAACTCACCGAGTCGACTCGGTAACTCGCCGGTAAAGTGATTATCACCGAGGTCTAGGACGATGAGGCTGCGCAATGCGGCGATTTGGGGTGGGATTTGGCCGTAGAGGTTGTTGGAGGAGAGATCGAGGAGGAGGAGGGCGGTGAGGTTGAAGAGTGGAGGGGATAGTGTGGCGGTGAGATTGTGGGTTGAGAGGAGGAGTGATGTGACTCGGTGAGTGCCGTTTTTGCAGGAGACTCCGAGCCATTTGGTGCAGTGGTTTGTAGAAGGGTTCCATGAACGAAGTGGGTGGGTGTCTTGGAGAGAGTTTTTGAAGGAGAGTAGAATGGACTTATCTGAAATGGCGTTTGTTGAGGTGAAGAGAAAGAGAATGAGAATAGAGATTGAGATATCCATTTTTGAAATGGTAGAAAGTAGAAACAAAGTGTTTCACATAGTATTTGAGACTGAGTAGCAGAGAATTCAAATGGTGGTAATGGAATAGTACTACACTGTAATGTACACAAGAGTTTGTTGGGAATGGTAGAGAATACGAAAATGTGGTTACAAATTGAATTGAATTGTTGATGATGAAGAAGATGAGAGAGAGGGGTATAAACAGCGTAGATGTCTGGTTAATAATTAAATAATTTAATTATATATATTTTATAATAAAAATATATAATATGTGATTAAAAATGAATTTAAAATAAAAAAGGTATATATTATTGTAATAATATTTGATTAAGATAAGTTATATTATGAAGTTCAATTTTATAAAAAAGTAAAATTATTTTAATTTAAAAAAATAAAAAATATTTCAGTATTAATGTAGATAGGGAGTAATTATTTGCAGGTTGAAGAAGCAAGCAACATAGAAATAAGAGTATAGTAGAGTGAGTAGTACACACATGCAATGGATGTGTGTGTAGGGATTAATGGGAACTAGGAGTTGGTTGTTTTGTTCAGTTTGAACGACAGCTATTGTTTTTGTTTTTCTATTAGAAGTAGGGGTCCCCTCACTTCCATTTTCAAACTCATGAAATGTAACTATCATCAGATACGGATAAATTGTTTTATTAAGATCAAAACGTGTAAAACAAATTATCATAATATATAGCCTCTATATAGAAACGCAACATGATAAAAACCATACATATTAATAAATAAAATATTTTAAAATAAATCTTGTTTTAATATAAAAAACTTTAATTTCGATTATATGAATATTCTGATTAATAACATGAGTGTTTCTATTGGTAGCATGATCCGTCTCAATATAAATATAGCTTCTCATGAATTTGCCATAGCATTTAAATTATTTGGCTCGATGAACATTGATTTGGCCTAAAATACATTTCAAATATTCCATTTTAATTCAATTTTAAATATAATTTTATTAAAATCTCATTTAAATGACCATTTGAGTGACATGCAAATCGATCACCCGAATGAACTAAAAACATTGCTTATGTAAAGGTACATGAGAAGTAATATAATTCAGTCTCACATAGTTGATTGTATAGTGTCCAGTTATATGAACAATGATTTTAGATAACATCAAATCAATTTATTCTCATTCATACAAGCGGTTATACAAATTAAATTATTCCCCTCATTTTCTAAAAAAGTCACTTTGACTTTGGCCGGTATTGCAATCATTTTACATCAGTAATTACTTTAAATATATATTACTATAAATTTAACAAAATCATATAACAATATTATAAATTAGTATTGTTCATAATTTGTTGAAGTAATAAATCACTTGAATAGAAAATCATTATGAAAATTGATTATGTTGACTGAAGAATAGTAAAACATAAATCTTTAAGAAAAGTGGAGGTTGTATCAGATGAAGATCGAAAAATAAGTGACGACTCTAAAAAAGAAAAAGAGATATTTTGTTGATTTATGATGGTTTTAATATTTTTAATAGCTATAATGAAGCTATTTTAATATATTAAAGTAAAAAAATCGAATAACTGAGTACATTCATGAATAATACACATTTACGTCACGCATATTTATTAAATTGTTTATGGATAAATTTAAATTGAAAAAATCAATTTAGATTGAGTTTTTTTTATAGCTCTTGTTTTATGAAAGTTCAATTAAAATTAATTTTTTTCAACTAAACTATCATAAATTATTAATATATAATTTATAAAATATATTATAATTTAACAATTCGATATTTTATATGTTAATAAAGCGTAAAGTAATATCACAAAGTCACACATAATGATAGTGAACTTCACTCAGCCAAAGATTTGAAAAACTATAATGCATTTAATCTGGTAAAATCATGTGCAACATTATAAAAGGCGATTGAATGCTGAGTACATTTATTTGGTGGCTAGTTACTTATTATATTTCTACTATAGGTTAAAAGGTGAAATGGAAAGTCTGTAGATCTTTTCATTTCAGTTTGAGATATATATATATATCGTCATCACATGATCCGATTTGATTTGATATCAGAGTCTCCAGTATTCATCACAGGCATGCATGTTGCGTGTATTACCCATTTCACCAGCATTTTCACCATAGCACCACCCCCCATGGTAATCTAGACAAATGGTGTAACTCTTGCACGAAATACACATTAAAAGTTTTAGGAGTTGTTTGGACAACAATTGTAATCGGTATATTTGGCTTGATGAACATTGATTTGGCTTAAAATACACTACAAATATCCCATTTTAATATTTCATCAAAATCCATTCAAATGTCCATTCAAATTCTATACCAATCAACCACTTAAAAATCAAAATAAACGATTCAAGCATCTATGACATTCATAATTATATTTTGATTAGGGTAACTTTTTTGTATACATGTATAATATAAAATAAGACAAAGATTGGAGAATGGACATCCGATGGATTATCCGTTCGTAACAGATAGGAGAAAATTACATCCGTTATCCGATCCATAATAGTTAAAGGATCGGATCGATCCGATCCGTAAATATTGATAAACGGACCGAATTCACATAGACATATTAGCTACCCTAGTTGTTGGTATGATTGAAAAAAATAAGGAAAGATGAAAAAGATAGTGGACTAAAATTGAGTTAAACAAAATTGATTTTAAGCTTATCCAAATGCCACTAGAAACTTTTAACTTTGGTTTTAAAATGATAGTGTCATAATAAACAACCTCACCTGTGAGTATGAAATTAATTGGGTTGGTATAATGGAACCAACATAACACCTAAAGAGTTGTTCATGAATAATCGCGCAGCTTAAAGGGTCGAGACTCAATCAATTAGCAGTTGGGTCGATACAAATGGTATTAGGATCGTGTCAACCCAAAATTCACAAGGTGTGGACGGTTGCTCAGACCATGGTGCGGCGGGAACGTCGCACAATTAAAGACTGGGTGAATGTAAAGCCCCATAATTTCAAGTCAAGTCTATAGATTTTAAAGGGATTGAGAACGTTACTCATACTAACAATGCACACCTTCATTTTTAGGAATCTACCTACAAGAACTCTAGAGATAAACGTGCTTGTCTTTTAGTAATTTTAGGGTGAGGAAAGTATTCTGGTTGGCACATAATTGATATAAAAATATCTATGAAAGGACTTGTATTAGTATGGTGAACTCAATATATTATTCGAAAAACTGTTTATGGATAACTCCATTAACTTAAAGGGTCAAAGTTCGATCGGGTCATTACAATGTTACTCATGAACTGATGAAAGCTATATGTGAAGGAATACTAAAATATACGACTTATCCATTCTTGGATGGTAAATCTTTTAAATATGCTAGTTTTAGTATGTAGATGCATGAATTCTGTATGGGGGCATAGTTAAAAAATATTTCCCACTAGTAGCCTAGGAAAATGTAACTGTACAAGTTTTCATTATTAGTATAATAATGCAGTAAAAAGGAAGATTTTACTTAGTATAATAACAAATCGATAAAACCACTATGAACCAGTTAATAGTTTCCATATAAATACTCTAAATTAATCACAAATTGTCTTACAAAATTCATTTCCCAATAATTATTCTCTCTCTAAAAAAATAAAAAAAAATTAATGAGAGAAACTTTTAACATCTCGTTATCAAGAGATCCCGGGTTCAATTATCCAAAATAGATGATATTTATCCTCTAAATAGAAATTTATTAGAGAGTTATTGATATGAATTAATTATTCGATTAAGTATTGTAATTGTAATATCGTATCTGAAAAGAAACCTTTCAACTCCATCTCAGATTCCTTATGACTCGTTCACCACTCATGCCTCACCAAGTTCATCGACATCGCCACTTCTGTCACCACCACCGTGTTGTCTCCGCAGATCATTATCGAAAAACCTATTATAGTCGCCCTTCATCTTCAAGTAAATCATCGGAAAGCAGCGGATCTGATTAGGTTGGTGTAGAGAAGCTTCAAAATGCCGTGGAATTTGATGGCGGAGACATTGGCGTTGTTGATACGGCTCTCCTGCTCAATTGAGGAAAAGTCGTAACGAGGTGAATTTTGACATTTTGTGCCAATTTGTTTGCAGACGAATCTGCAAGTCTGTCATTATTAGAGAATCAGGCCATTGGAGGCATATAAGCACTTTCACTTCCATGAAATTTTGTATCTTATTGAAATGATTCGATTTTTAAGATTCAATGCTACTACTTTTAACTTCCGTTGAATATCTCTGCTTGCTATTAATTTAAATGCATATGTGATTGTTTTAAGTTTTAAGTAGCAATATTAGACTTTTTATCTTTAGATTAAATTTATAAATTGATTATTTATAAATGTTTTGGTGTAATTTTAAGAATCATTGATATAGTTTTACTAGGCACCTTTATGGTTTTTCTATGGTTTTAAGTATTGATGTTGATGTTTTTTATAGCTTATGTTGCAAATTATTGCTTTAATATAGTTTTAAAAATCATTTTTATAGTTTTAAGAGGTTGTTATATCGTTTTAAGATCAATTTTAATGTATATTATTTTGCTTGTTTTTACATGTTTCTGTTTTGATTTTAATGAGAGTTATTATGGTTTTAACCTAGTTTGTTAATGTTTTAACTAGGTGATGATGATCGAATGTAATAATACATCTCTCTAAGGTGTCATTGAAGTAGTGAAGCATCAAGCAAAAGCAATAAAAGGCATGAAGCCGAATAAACTTTTATTATAATATTTTTCTATGAGTATATAGATATTTTAAAGTTGTAAATGGTTGAATGTTTCAAAATTGTAATGTCATGTCATTCTCAAGTAGCTTCGTTTAACCTTGTTTATTGATGTTTCAACGGTATTTCTAAAACTTTTTAGACTTTTTTAATAATAATTTAATGATATTAGATTGTCACTTATAACAAACTATATTAAAACTACCATATAACTTATAAAAACAATCAAAGGTCTCTTCAAAATTAATAAAAAAAGTTAAATTATAATCCAAACATAGTAAAACTTTATAAAAGTTAGTAAAATATAACCGTAACTAAAACTTTCAATACTAACAACTTAAAAATATAACATAATTTATTAAAATTATAACGAAAAATATGTTTTCCTAAAAAATTCAGCCGGTCAGATCGATGAAACCCAAGAACTGAAAATTTCTAAACAAACCTTAATTTTTCTATTTTTAAAGAAAATCTTACCTTTTTCAAGACTTTAACATTATCATACATGCACATCTCTATCTAAAATTAGAATTATCAATTGAGGTTTAAAACTTGTACCCATCTTAAGCCTCGCCTTGTTGTAATTATTGAGGCAAGTGTGTAATGTAACTTTCCGACCATAAATATTGATTGTGGTTGGGTAATTTATGGTGGGTAGGACCCATACAAAATGAAAAAAAATGAAAATGGCAAAGTATTTACCGAACGTGTTCGACAAACTTGCAACCAATAA
This sequence comes from Plantago elongata, assembly GCA_036897095.1. NCBI lineage: Eukaryota > Viridiplantae > Streptophyta > Magnoliopsida > Lamiales > Plantaginaceae > Plantago > Plantago elongata. Next base: position 8,048 of record JAYMSP010001084.1, on the reverse strand, counting down.
CCAGTTGGTTGCCTCTTGCAAATAAATATAGAGGGGACATCTGTTCCCTCTCCATTGGACCTTATTTTAGTTGTTTGATTTTATAATTTCCTTTTAATAACATTTTATTATTCTTTATAAAAAAAATTAAAATTCATGAAACAAAATTTTCTTTAAATAGAGATCTATATCAGTATATTTTCATACACTTAAAAAATCCACTCTTTACTTTATATCTCAAACACACAATTTTTAGTTCTCTTCGATGGATCCAAATAACCCATTTTACCCACATTAAATATTTAAATTTTCAATTTTTTTAATCCTTCAGCGTTGTTATTTTGAAATTACATTTAAAGCAAGAATTATTTTTCATGTATTTCAGTAATGTAGTCTTAATTGTTACATCCCCTTGTATTTTAATTTTTTTTATCTAAGTTAGTATTTTATATGATTATTATTTAATTATTTATATAATTATTTTATGATAATAATATTTTTTTAAATTGATTATATTGGTTGGGATCATGTTGTGATTAAGTTGGTTGGAAAGTTGGATATGTATATATATGAGAGAGAAATTAATTATTTATTTAAAAGATTGAACGATTAATATGAATATTATTGGCTTCTGTATAGTTATTGGCTTAAAAATAAAAGGGGAAAAAAAGAAAATCTGGCAGGGCTCCTTTGTCAATTGTAATAACAAAACTTGTCCAACGTAAACACTACAATTAAACAAAATGTAATTTGGGTGAAGAAAATAACATCTAGGATCCACCATAAAATACAGTATAATATATAAGTGAATGTAATCCGCCCGCAAAATAATATTCATGATTCAAATCTTACAGATAATTGTAGTAATTAAAAAAGTAAAGATCCAAAACCGGAACCAGGCCGGACAGGGGGTGTTGCAAATGAAACCATGTCGACCGAAGATATAAACCTGGGAATCACCTTCCCTCTTCTCAAACCCCTTCCCCGCTCTTCGTAATCCAGATGACATCCACCCATTCACAAGGCTGATTACTGAAACAGCAAAACTCACAAACAACGAACCTCTAGAATGCAACATCACCTAATCTGTGAAGGGGAACAGAGCAACCCTGAAGCATCGGTGCCAACAACTGCAAGGTCACATACAGTACAGAGCTGCCCATGGTGAGACGTAACAAAATGAGTACTACAATAGGGGCATGTAACGTCTTTCTGACCCCGATATATAGGAACATAAGTGGCACCACATATGACGAAGGGATTTCTAAAGTCATAATTCAGCTGTGTAGCATCTCGCATGTTCCTCTCACAAGCCTGCAGAACTTGACGAGCGTTCCGGTTATGGGTCTCATTACTTGGATTGGTCTCGAGAAATTGTCTGGCGAAGTGCGCTGCAGTGCTCAGATTTTGGGCCTTGTAGCAAACAGTCATAGCATTCCGCAAGGCAAGCCTTTTGTGTGGAAGTTGGAGGTTACAATGGGTAAAATAAGCCGCGAGTTCCTGCTGACGCACAGGATTATCTTTGAGTTCTCTCCTCTTAAGTTCCATCTGCAATCCCAGAACATATTCCTTTACAATAATAACCAGCTCCTTCACTTCATCCACTTCCCTTCGTGTGTCAACAACAATTAAAGGAATTGTGTTAAGTATAGCAAGAAAATGTTTAAGAGCTTCAGAAAGTTTTCCATCAGTGGTTGCCTTGTAACCAGCTTTGAGCTTTTCTTCGAGCTGTGAGAAATTAAACACAAGTGCTGGAGGCCCCCGTACGTTTGGGCTTGCTGACTCACTCCAACCCCTTTCCACTGCAACAGAGATAACAGGAGCTGAAGGAAAGGAACGCAAGTAAGTATGACTTCCCATGTGGAGATCAACAAAAAGTGATTTCATAGGAAGGAAGTTCTGAATTCCCAACTGACGGCTCAGCAAACGCATTGCTGTCTCAAAGTTCCCTGCAGCTGCATGTTCAGCAGCAAGAGATGACCTCTGGACCCATATCTGACTTACAGGCATGCCTGATGTAGGAGCCACAAAGATATTTGCCCGTGTGTTTGGAGCAGTTTTTGGGGTATCAGCCTCAGGAGGCAATTCAAGATCCTCAAGATCCCATCCACCCTCTCCATCATTCTCTTCAGAAACCCCGTCTTCATTGTCCACCATGCCAATCTCTCGCTTTTGCAGATTGTCCATATCATCAATATCCAACTCCTCACCCCAATCAGCATCTCCAGCCTCTTCATAAACCTCATGAGCATCTTCACCAGTATCATCAAGACCAGCACCAAAAATCCCTTTACCTACCATTAACAATGGCCAATCTCCGGCACACAACACCGGACTCGGTGGTATCAGGAGTGAAGCTTTACTCCCTTCAGGCAAAGAAGGAACGTTATCTCCCAATTCTAAAGAAAGACGTTCTGCAATGTCATGTAGCCCATGGACTGAGGCAGTGATATATGCAAGAGGTAAATGCCCAGCAGTTTCTAATATCTTTAAACGCTCCTTAACATCACCAAGATATAATGCATCATGAAACTGTCCCATAACATCATTTTTCACTTCAGCAATTTTCATCATTTTGGACAATTTGTCAAGATTACCAGTGATCAGATAATGGAACGACAGCCTGCCAAAGTTTTTGGTCCTCTGGTATGCATACTCAACAATCCCTGTGTTTCCCTGCCTAAGTGCCTCCACCCCTAGCCTGTACCAGTGATCTTTCTCATCAATCTTCTTAGCTGACTCTAGTGCTTTCTCAATGTTACCACTCTCAAGGGCCAAGTTGAAGCGAGTTCTCTCATCCTTCACAAAATAAAGAGCAACTTGAGGGAAACCCTTCTGTTGCAAATAGGCAATCATGGCCTGTCCACATAGATCAGAATTTTTTATCATGCTCATCACTTGGTCATATCTCTTCTTCAGCAGTGATAGCTTGAAAATATATTCAGTCGAATCTATAATAATGGGACGGTTTTTCCCATCACGGTCCAGGCAAAAGATTGTATTACCAAATATTTTTGTGATATAGACAGGAACATCCAGTGTCTTGATGATTCCACTGTCCCCGTTAGGAAGGCAGTACTTGATGTGTGTCAGTGTGGTATAAATAAACACACCATTATCATCCCAAGCTCCGCTCTTCACCCGAATGGTTTCATGAAGAGTGCACCGGTGCACTAGCTTTTTATCAGCAATAATAATAGAATGTTTACTCAGTAATGCAACACTCTCCATATCCTGAGACCAGACTACATACCTAACAAAAGACGTTTGTAGGTCTCCAATAACTAACCTTTGCTGGAGATCAAAAATGACAACCCTGTCTTCAGCCCTGCACAGTAGATTTCCGGTGCCAGCGTAGAATATAGCATCAGTGCCAATGGGCAATGCACTCTTTTTCACTATCTCATTTTTAAGGTTCTTCACCAACACTTGGTTACTGCTCTTCTCAAGCACAGCAAACCTATTCCTAGCCACAAAAATTGCTGATCCACCTGCACCTCTTTTTGCCTCTTGAACAGTGTCTCCTCTACCATAACTATCTTTGGGAACAATATAGAGTTCATATGACCCCCCATCCATGTCTGAACAAACCAAAACAGCACTTTCAGTAGGACTGTAGGAGAGAGTTCGGGGCCCTTGATTTAAACTGTTAGAACCAGGACGGCGGACTGGAATCAATTGAGTATCTTTCTGAGTTGAATACTCAAAAGCACGTAAAAACCGATCCTTCACATAATAGAGACAATCACCACTAACAGAAAAGGCAGGACGCTCCCTCTCCAATTTGAAGACAATCATTCCACTGTCATGACCAGCAGCCAGGAGATTCATCTCAGGGTGGGCTTGAAGAATCCAGAATCGGTCATGCTCCCTACGAAAAGTCTGCAGGCCAGTTCGTTTAGTAGCATCCCAAACTCTAATGCTCTTGTCTTCAGAATTAGAAACAATGATGTCTTGCTTTGCATGGAACAAAACACATGAGACATTGTTCATGTGGCCTCTTAATGTATCTACCTCCCAAGCCTTAGTATCTGAGGTAGAAATATACAAATTTACAAACGTCAGATTCTATCACCTGAAGCTTCATGAAACTGCCAAAGTAATATATACATTACAAGAATAAACTTCAGACAGCAAGAAAATGATCATCACATAAAATGGGTATCAAGTCCCGTTCCAAGAAGTTGAGTGTTACTGATCTGGAATCAACTCCAATCCCAAATTATTAGCAAAATAAAAGAATGTGTTTACAATAATACTTTTCCAAGATGCAAGATAAATGGCTTCAAATTCTATGCTTGTTTTATATCATAAAAGGGAGAGCTGGAAAGATGGCTATCCCAATCCCTCACGTACACTACTGTCAGGAAGGTATTTTATGCAGAGATAGGTATTCATTGCCTTCTATGATATGGTCCAGGACCTAATTTTCTAGTTAGCTACTTGAGTACAATCCTGCCAATCTGAAAACTTGATCTTTTGTCCTGACTCCTGACAAGCATTTTGAGTAAGCAAAATAACAATATACTACAACAGTACTATCTACTATACAAAATTAGCACCAATAGGATATTTCTTAAAGAGCTACTTTGCAATAGACCGTCTCTTGAAGAAAACGGATCAACAAATATCTAGTTATAAACATCCCATGTTTAGCTACACACATCACATGTTTAGAAATATAGGTAATGCACGTATATTGTTGTTCTATTAGATACACAATGTTTGAATTAGAACATATGATCCTTGTAATTAAATATGTGATGTTGATCCGTCTCTCCCAGAGAGTCTCACCAAAGTTTGTATTTCTTAAAATAAAAACAAAAAAAAGATAACGCCAGTTAAGCAAGTTCTTGTATAAGGCTTACCATATGCTACATGCTACAAGGGCATAACAAATGGATATGTCATATGAACATCTTTAAAGCGAAATTCATCTTGCAAGCATATAAAGACATTTATCATGTCAGAGGCAAAGATATGAAGAAAGAACAGCTTACCATTCATGCGCCAGATTTTCACTTGGCGGTCATCTGCTCCAGAAACGATGAGTGGAAGTGTTGGATGGAAAGAAGCCCAGTTCACGCCTCGATCATGACCCTCCAGGACATATTTCACAACCGCATCAACCCCACCAAAGAAGTCCGTGTTCATTTGAGACAGTCGCATAATGTCATCAGCAGGTGATACAGTTTTCTTTTTCAAAGCTCCTATATCCCAGACACGCACTGTCTGGTCCAAAGAAGCTGAAACAACCAAGTCTTCTTTTGGGTGAAACGAGGCACACATGACATAATGGTTATGCCCAGTCAGAACAGATATACAAGTACGGGATTGCCAATTCCATATTCTGATAGTCTGATCATCACTGGCACTCACAATCCAAGGGTTCTCGTGATGGAACTGAACAGTTCTAATATAATCAAGGTGGCCAAGCAGAGTGAATAGACACCTGTGTAATTTGTAATTCCACACCTTGATTTTGTAATCATCACCTGCAAGAACAAGTAAAATATATGAAAACAATATATGTAGATCTAAAACATGCAGGTCACACCAATTACAGGACATATACCCGAGCTAAAGCAGCAGGCATACATATCATTGGCTGGAACAATTAAAAAAGGTGCTATGTTTCCAAGAAAGAAATATTCAGCACAACATTTATAGAAAATGGCTCTAATTAAAGAACAAATATGGAGATTGCAAGTCAGGATTCAAGCAAAATCCTCATACACACAAAACTCAATCGTAGATGATGCAGATAAGTTCTCTTACCCCCCTATTTCAGATTTATCATGTGCACGCAGGATAATATCATTCCATGACCCACCAAAAAGTATTCGAAATACCATAATGTCAATATTACCTGTCTCAAGAATTACTGAAAATCCTTTCAAAACCAGAAAAAAACTTCAGCGGACACAACTTCCACTGCCATGAGTTAATCGAAGTGAAAACCAAGATTTTTGTGGTCATGGAAGTTATGCAGAAACAGATTGGTAAGGACATTTATTTGAGCTCCGGTATAGTACTGGCTAAATTACTGGTAATCGAGTAATCTACTGTTTTATCATTTCAGTTATGTCTTTATGCCAATGGGCACAGTTATAATACACAACTGAATTTAATTCTAATAGTACCAACCTTGAAATGAATAGTATAGATAAAATAAATTATCAAAAAAAAAAAAAAAAACTGAATACCAAAGATCGCCATGCCAAAAAAATAAATATATTCTCATCATGTAAACTACGCAGAGATCGATTCAAGTCTACAACTTACACTAATTGGTAAGAACATGCATTTATCCTCAGCAAATGTAAGCCTACACTAGTTAAATACTTAAATTAGTGCTAGTAAAGTATTAACCTGCTTATCATTTAAGTTGTGAGTTTATCCAATGGACACAGTTCCATGTTAGAGTATATACAAATGGAACTTGATTCTATTGAGCACATACCTCAAAAATAATTGGTATAGGATTAAAAGAAATAAAGATACATAAAATCTTAGTCATATGGCTTGCAAGACTAGATGATAAGCTGTTCGTAGCTGATAAACTACATGATTTGATAATATAGCATATAAAAACAAATCAGCTGGCTCATTCAAAAAATAAGCTACGTGAGATTATCAAACCAGCTAGCTTATTAGGTATCAGCTAGACATTCACGTAACATACTTATTACAAAATAAGTTCATCAAGCTTACAAGTGAGTTGATATGCAAACATGGCCCACGTAAGTTGCAGAGCCAGATTCAAAACTACACTAAACCTTACACAAATAGGCAAGAGCTCGGTAATAATAAACTACACCTGTAAAATTATTGGTAATAAACTACTTGCCTGTTCTATCATTTAAGTTGAGCCTTTGTGCTTATGGCCTCAGTTCCATATTACTCTAAACACACCAAGAACCAATTCTAATAGCACCAACCAGAACAACAACACTCATATGCCATAGATCTCCATTCTAAAAGTGTGTTGGCTAAAACATTAAGGCAACAACAGTAAAAATGATGAAATTGAATACTACATAATTGCACGCATACCATAAAAATCAACGGAAATCCTACATTTACAGATAACGTAGCCAGCAATGAACATTAAAAGAGCAGATCCAAACGCCAATACACGAAAAAGAAGCTGATCGAATGAAATGAATTGAAAGGTCGTAGAGAGAAGGAGATGAAACCTCCGGAGACAAAAAGGGGCTGCGATTTGTGAAAATGGACGCCTCTGACGGGACCATCATGCTCGTCGAAGCGATCAATGAGAGTGCCCATCCGATAATCCCATAGCTGAATCACACCACTGTGGAGACTCGCTAAGATCCATGGGCGCTTGTTATGGAAACTCAGTCCTTTCACTCGATTACTCTTGGTCTCGAATTTCGTCAGCATGTTTTGATCCGAATTGAATTGAATTAGAGGAGATAGAAATGTCAATGGGAATGAGAGATCTGAATCTGAGTTGATTAGATCTGTAAATACTTGGGGATTATGCAGGTATTGTCGGTTAAGGACAGTGCTCCATTGTGATCTGTTGAAGAAGAAGAAGAATAATAATGGAAATGAAGAAAACGTTAATGAGGTCCAATTTTAGTATTCAGCTGTTTAATTGCAGGAAACCAGACTCAAGCCCGGTCCTTTATTACTCGGGGATCCTCGGTCCAAACTGCACTATACCGGACCGGAATGGGAGAGTTACGAGGGATCGTAAAGGTGCAAAAATAATTTTGATCCGAATTAATGATGTTTAAGACTGATCAGGTCTGTTTCTATGAGATTAATTCCCTTTAACAACATCAATACTTAGATCATTAAAGAACAAGTTATCATACATTGAAAAATTAATCTTGATTCTATTAAGCACTTTATAATAATAAAATTTATTAAGAGCTTCATTCACCTGACAAACTAGCATGATCATATGCGTTACTGAGCATATGAAGTAGTTAGTTTTAAAGGTAGGGAACATCATAATAAATATTATTGGATGGAGGAAGTACTTGGTTGAGAGAACGGTGAAAACCGAGGGGGGGGGGGGGGGGGGCGCTCTGGAA
>JAYMSP010001083.1:0-36472 GCA_036897095.1 Plantago elongata | reverse complement strand
TATATATATATATATATATATATATATATTAGTCTAATTCTGGAAAACATAATATTAGCTTGAAGTTACCACAAATCCACAATGATATGCAGAAACGAGCATTCTTACATATCTGCAGGAAACAGAATCAAGATTCCAATAAACAGAACTTAATGGCAAATGAAGCGACATGCATTGAGTTAATCTGGACAAGTAAGACAACAAATGAACAATTAGGTACTCATTTCGCTAAATTAGCTTTTATAGATGCCCCAACCAAGCCATATATGCCAAATACAATACAAGCTTACCTAAATGCCAACGGCTGTTTTGTATAGAGTAAAAAGAAAAAAATTGTAGAAAAAATTTAGTTGATAAATGATAATGTAGTTAAAATCGAGTTAAATAACATGGTGTTTACGTAGAATTAAAATATTATACAGTTTATAGTGTTATTAGACTGCCAACTATGGGCAGTTGAGAAATCAGTCGCTAAGCAGACACGTTTTTTAATTTTTTCTTTTTAAAAATAAAATAATCGTTTAATAAAAAAATAAAAATTATGGCAACGTCATATTTTTCGAAATCTATAAATATACATAAAATTTCATATTATTCTTCACACATCATATTTTACCCTTCTTTCTCTCTTTTAAACTCAAAATACACTTTAGTCAGTCTCCCACTCTCATTTCCAAACACCACCATGGATCTGAACACTGAAAACTTTGATGCTATGTCGGCGGAGAATGATCCCTTGCAACTTCGACAATTGTTGGCATCCATGGGCGGAAGTTCTGAATCCTCACCAATCCAAACAACAACCCAAATTTCGTATACAATACATTCTCCTCAACCGATGCATACCGTCCCGAAGTTTATGATGCTTCGCAAGGCCCTGGAGTGGTTCAAAACAGAGGGAGGACCATAGGATGGAGGAGCCAAGTCTAGCTAGCCAAGGCAATGCGGAGTTGACTAGGACTCGAAGGTTGCAGATGTATCCGAACTTGAGCAAGATTGAGGCATCTTAGATGACGGCGGCTTAGAGGAATGTTTGCTAGATGTTGGACCAAGAGTTCAATTCTTGAACGAGTCGACTCAAATAGTGTTTTAGGCTTTTCATTTATGTTTATATTTGTTTGTTTTAGATTCAAATTCCGCACTACTTTGTATTTTTTTTTCAACCGTTGTAGTAGTTATATTGTAATCCCCAAATTCAATAAAAAATACCATTTCAAACTCTCAATCTTATTTCTTTTTAATTTTCTAATATATTTAACTTTAAACAATAATTTAAAAAAGAAGTGTCACAACCGATCTCGCGATCGTCGCCACATTGGACGACAATCGGCCGTGACACAAACGTTCATCACAAAAACAGAAAAATTATTGTGATAGCGAATAGTTTTATATAGGTTGTAATAAAGAAGTGTCGTGGAAAAAGATGAAGTGATAGATTTGATTTTATTAAAGTTATTTGATTGGTTGTAATATTGTAGGAATGTTTAGAAAAAGTAAAAAGAGATAAATAGTAAGATATAAATAGAAGTATGATTGTAATTGGAAAAAAGGAGTGAAAATGTTCTAAAATGTATGTAGTACGTAACAAGTCAAATACTACAATATCTCATAAGTTGTTGAATAGTGGTAGTATGTAGCATAATATAATTGATTGTAATTGACGTTATCATAAGGTATCATACAACTCTATTTTGTATAATTACATTTTTAAAATAGTAGCATTCTGAACCACTAGGAAACATATTAAATCCTAGTTTAATATTCCTCCGAATGGCGTGATCATTATCAACTTCTATGTATCATTGAGAACCTTAGCTCTCCTAGTATCAATGGGTATATAATCATCTTGTCATTGTATCCTCTGACCTCTCTGTCTGGGTCGAAGAAATTTCATCACATGATTTATCTCTGCTTGAAATCTCAAGCAGTCAAGGTAGACACCTACAGTTTTCATAATGTTCAAATTTAAAAACTAGCTAACTGATATATTTTTGAACTAATAGCATCGCGAACCACTAGGGATGCTATCTACTGCTAATTTTACGTATCCTCTGAAGCCCCAAATTTTATCGCCCCATGAAAATTTTATCGCCCCATGAATTCATGGTGAGATAGAACCTCCGGTTTGTCCCCGGATCGGGGATCCGTTCCAAACCCAATAATCAACCGGACATGTTCTGTAATAGTATGATTTAATGTTCCTTGTGGAGCAGGTTCTGTACGATATTTTTTCCCTTTTTCCCGTGGTAGAGATTTTCCCTTGGAACAATTCATCAGGGGATCACTTTCTGATCACAATGAAAAAAAACAAATATTACATAAACCAAGAAAAAATGAAAAAAAAAAAGTAATTAATTATGCTTTGGTTTATGTACTAAATCTTAACTAAACAAACCAACTAATTAATTAATACTAATGTAGTAACTAGTACCTCTACTGTAGTATTATATAACTAGATAACTTCTATATACTATGTACACTATTCTTCTAGGTAATCTAATGACTAGTAATTATAAACGAACGATCAACAATACGGTAAATATTCAAACTATTTTGCAGTTCCGGACAGATTTTGAAAACCTATAGTAGAATGTTAAATTTATTTAATTTTTTGGAATCGCAAAATTAATTCTAAAACAGATAAGCACAAAAGCCGATAAAAGATACAGATGTCCAACAAGACAAGGAGAGAACAAAACTAATCACAACATAAGCACAAGGGACAGGCACTTGCAAACCAGTAAATAGAATGTCATATTATTCATTACTGTCATAGTCTTTATTATTCTAATAGTAATAAAAAGTAATTATATATATAAATATATATCTCACTATTTTTTAAACTAGCACATAATGTTAATATTATTACTTCCACAAAGTGTCCATTTATGAAATTAGACAATTTCAAATATTTAAAAACATCGTATAAATTCAAAGCATATCAACCAATTTCATCCGCAATTTTGCATTTGGGATCCATGCAATTAACAATTTTATGGGAAGAGTTCAACCAATTTCATCCGCAATTTTGCATTTGGGATCCATGCAATTAACAATTTTATGGGAAGAGTAGTAACGGAGCAAACCGTGATTCTTTGCAACTACGACGCCCAAAGGTACACCATCACACAATGGGCGCAAGTATTTGAAAAAAATAAACATACAAAGCTATATAAACATGTGCATAATAATGAAAGTTTAGTGCACAAAATTCATTTTGTAAAAGAATTGAGCATTTTATATAGGTGGTTTAAAATTAATTTCTAATCAAAGTTTTACGGTAAAAAATCAAAATTAAAAACTTTTACTAGGTTAGAGGAAGTACTATTATTCAGTTGAAAAAATTTAGAGAAATTTATTTGGATGTTGATTAATATTTTGTTTTGTTAAATATTTATAAGGCGATAGACAGATCACAGTCGATAATATAATCGCCAAATCGCCTTTGACAATTTAATAGATACAGGTTGGTAAAAAAAAGTATATATAATGATGCATAATCAATGTTCCTCTTTTTAATTTTGTTTCCTCACTTGATGAATTAAACTATGCACTAAAATGGTAATAGTAGCGATAAAGAAAGTATGAGTAGTAATAAAGTTCCGGCAACCTCTTCTCTAGAATCAACATTTTCAGTTCGAAAGGTTGATCGCCTGTACATTGGACCCGAATAAGCCCTTCAACACCGATAACCCAGATGCAATCCTGTTATATTAAAAACAAATCAATGGATCCTTAGAGACAATAATATCAATGAAGAATCAAGACAAGAGGAAAGCTGCATTAACTTAATGGTCTTGAATTACATAGAAGGGAAACTAGAGATAGATTGTGCCCAATGGCAAAGAAATACTAACAATAAACACATATACCTCATAGTATTACTGAAGAAATTAGTGATCGTTTAGAATATTATTTAAATTGAAAAATTTTAAATTTTTATGTAAAAAATACAATTTAAATTGAATTTTTCCAATTTAAATTTTATCCAAACAGTCACTTATTCTCTTGAAGCGAAAACACTCCTGCACAAATAATACAACAAATGAAATGAAAAATAAGGTACTCATTTAGCTTAACTAGCTTTTATAGATCATCAACCAAGCCACGTATGCAAAAACAATACATGCTTGCCTAAATGCCATGAGTCTTTGCAACAAATTTTACACAACTAAGGTGTTATAGAAGCTTAAAATCTAACCAGTGCTTGACTAGCTGATTGCTTTCAACTGCCAACAATTACACATCTAAAAACAATATTTTGACTACATTCTCCGTCACTCAAAACTATGGCTTGTTTGTGTACCAATAGACACCTTTGAAGTTTTCATCCTGGTCAGGTTCAATGTAGACACATTCCTTTGCTTCTCTCCAGATGGCCTTAAGAATTGGCGTTCTATCAAAGTTATAGTACTTTCCCAAAACTGGCTTGATCGCTTTGGTTGCCTCCATCGCATGATAGTGAGGAATGCTAGAGAATAAATGGTGGGCAACATGAGTATCTGTGATATGATGAAGAAGGTGGTTCAAAATCCCATAATCTCTATCGACAGTCGCCAATGCGCCACGAAGCCAATTCCACTCAGACGAATCGAAATGAGGCAAGGCTGCGTGCGTGTGGTGGAGATATGTGAGAGTAACAAGGAAACCATTCACGATAGACAACGGGACACCATACACACCCATAACCCACAAAAATCCTTTTACTATAGCAACGCGGTAAACCCCATAAGCAACCGCGACAAATCCAATGTCGGTTATAAAGATTTGTGCACGTTCGCTATCAGAGAATAGAGGACTGTATGGGTCGAAGTGGTTTGTGAATCTTTCGTACTTTCTCCCAGAGATGTTGAACAATAGGTAAAATGGCCATCCAATTGTGACGCGGAGAAAGATCTTCAACATTGGTGATTCATCAACAAACTTCCCTAAAGTGCTCCTGGAAAAGTACATAAAATTAATAACTTCAATAAATATGTTGATTATTATAAGTTAGAAGTCATTCATCTAGGTATAATTTTATGTTGATTGAGTAATAATTATACCTGTCATGTTTGGTTTTAGGCACAAACACCTCATCGCGGTCTAATGAACCGGTGTTGGCATGGTGCCTGCGGTGACTAATCTTCCACGAGAAATAGGGAACAAGGAGTAGCGAATGGAGGATTAAGCCAAGAGTGTCGTCGAACCATTGGTAGTTGCTATATGCATGGTGGCCACACTCATGAGCAATAACCCATACACCCATAAGAACAAAACCTTGGCATATCATATAAAGTGTCCATGCCGGATATTGAAGTGGATACGGGAGCATTTGGAAATAAGTGGTGGCGACATAGTACAACAGTGAAGCAAGGACGAGGTCATGGACAAGGTAGTAAGAAGAACGTAGGAGAGAACGTTGGAAACAATGTGGTGGTATTGCTTTCTTTATCTCGCCTACCGTGAACGGTGGCTTCAACCGCTCAGCTCGCACCGGAACTCGGCCTCCCATGCCCATTGTTTATGTATGTAGTTTGTACTGACCTGAAAATTGGTAATTTGAACTCAAAATGTTAGAGGAATTTTAGTATTTGTCAAAGGAAGAGGATGAAGATATATTTCCTAGCATGTCTCATTATATATAGTTCCAAGATGCAGGTTAATGAGTGAGTCTATGAGTGTGAGGTCAAAGTTTGCCACCTGCACTTAAGTTTTCAATCACGGACGTAATGATTATTCTATAGCTTGAGCACACAAAATTTGATAGTTGCTCACACAAGTCATTTTGCACTAATGTGTATTTCTCAAGCACACCTTTTGTTAAATGTTATTTGGGTCATCGTCGTGTAGTGATATATTCTCATCAGATGAGTCAGTTTGTGGTCGTTAAAGTAAATTAATAGAAGCTAGGGAGGAAACCTAACAACATTCAACATATCGATCTTTAACAACAATTTTGCGTTTTCATTTTTCACCCATATTACAATATTCTCAGTTTATCACTTCCTCACGAATATAAATTTTCGTAGTATACTAGTATTTTATGTGTCTCGTATGACTATTGATTGTTTTAATATGCGTTGTACAATAATTGAATACTAAATCAAAAATAGCTTTAAAAAATAATTATATTAGTCATGTTTATAATGTAATTTTAGTATATAATAAATATTATTCTCGATTTAATACCATTTTGATCCTTCATAAAATATAGAATTCAACTTTTTTAACATAAAAAGGAGTTAAGAAAAATTAAATGAAGAAACTAAATTACCGATGTTCCTTCAATGTGTGCTTCCTTTTGTTTATTTCTTCGATTATATATTGTTTTACTTATAAATGAAAGAATTCAAACTTTTATAAGGGACGGCTCAAATTTACTATATCAACATTACATATATAGTATAAAATGCAATATAATTAACTTCAAACCTGGTGTTTGTATTAAACTTGCATTATTTGCATTTTTAGAGACGTAGTTTTTTATAACTAAGTTTGCGATTTTTGTAACAATGTCGGCATTATATGATACTTATCAAATCTTGTGGGTTGTGGCCTGTGATCTTACCTTGTTCTAAATAGATTTAGATTTTTGTCCCGTTAAATGCAAAAGTAGTGATGAGACTTGGAAAAGGATCACAGACACACTCTTTCCGACTTTCGTTGAGCCTTTGGTCCGTTTATTTTTTGATTTTTGTACCGTTAATATGTAATGTTTGATTTTTTCACTCTAAAATAATTTACACAAAAGTTAATCTTTAAAAGGTATTGTAACTCTGTTCACTATTATTTTTTCAATTTTATGAGAATTTTTTAATAAAAACTCGTTACGCGAACGTGTAACTTTTCAAATAAGCTAACTGAAAAGCCAGCTGATTTGAGGAGCTAAACAAATTAACTTGTTGAAAAAAAAAAGCTACGTAACCAATTACCAGCTAATTATTCAGCTATCAACTACTTTTTCAATTAATTTTGCTAAACATTGAATAGAGTTTCAAGATGGAGAATTTTCACTTTTCAGATGTTCCTCATTCTCATTGTAATTTGACAATAAAATGCAACTCAGTTGATAAATCAATTTCCCTCCAATCAATAGATAAGAAATTCGAGTCATTTTTAACGTATCGAAAAACAAATTCTCATTGTAATTCGAGTCATTTTGGCAACGACCCACATGATGACCTATTTCGTGACACTGTAGAAAAGATACTTCTTCATTTAAATCATGTAAAACATGTTAGACTTGCATGTGCGGATGTCAAGGCAAATGTCATAACATCATGGATATCTGCTGTATTGAGGCAGCACAAAACTGAGAGTGTAGATCTTAATATTGATGGTACCATTGGGAATGTTGTTTTACCCTGCAGCCTTCTCAGTTGCACTTCATTGAAAAAGTTGGAAGTGAATATCTACGACTGCAGTTTCAAAGTTCCTGCAAAGAGTTGTTTTCCAAACCTTAGAACTTTGGTTCTCCAAAAATTACAGATTGTGAATGAGCTTTCCAGCACTGACACTGTAACATTGACTTTCCCAGTCTTGGACAGTCTTACACTTTTTGCATGTGAATGGTCCAAGGTGAAGTATGTTGAATTTTTGGCTCCTTCGATGACGACCTTTCATACCATGAGTATGCCAAATGCTAATGTAGATGACTATTCAATCAAGATTGTTGGTAGCAAGCTTGCTAACTTTAATGCACCTGGTTTTGCTTTAGAAAAATTCATTTTGACTGATACAACAGTTGCCTCGGCTCATGTGGACATCGCTGAGATGCCATTTCAGCAGACAGATGCTGGAAGACTTGGTGATCTCGGATGTCGAGTTAGAAAGCTCTTGAAAGAATTTTCAAGTTTGCAGGGCTTGGGTCTATCAGACTATGCACTTGAGGTTAGTTTGTGTGCTTACTTTTTCAGATAATATGTGTGCGCTACTTGTTGGTCAAACAAAAGTTGTTACTTGATGTGAACTATGTTTTTGAAGTGTATTGTTCCCTTGTCCAGTCCCATATGTTAATAGAAAATAAAAGATTCGTAATCCTTTAGCTCCAACCAGAGCATATGCACATTTGGAAGTTTTGAAGGTTTCTTTTTGAAGTGATCATTTGATCTATGTCCAAGTCTGGTTCACAGGTTGTGCGTCTATAGTTCATTGTAATACAGTGAAATTTCTCACTATTAGATCTACTTACTATCATAATTGTCCATATCTTGCTATGAATACAGTAAATTTCTTACTCTGTTTTCTTGGTCCATCCAAATTTCATGCTGTGAGTGGTACATCTTTAGATACCTGATGTAAACGAACACAGATCACTCAGTGATAATATATCCTATAGTAGTACGTAACTGTGTCTACCAGTGCAAATCCATAAGTAAATTTCAGGGGGGTTGAGATTTCATGCAATATGATAACTTCTAATGAGATGTACATATGGATTTGAAATTTTGAATTGAATTAGGATTTTGTAATTTTAGATGCAAATTTAAAATATTTGAAAAAAAAGAAATAAAGGTGGGAAATTTTGTACTTTAGTGGCAAAATATGTATTTTAGTGTGAAAGTATTTTTTTTTTTTAACTTGTTGGGTGTAGGATATTTTTTCTTTTTTTTTTCCCTATATTAATGTGTTCATTCCAAAATCAAATGCAAATTGTACTTTCTTAATTGGAATAGATGGAGAAAGTAATAATTATGAATAATTATACTTTATACTCAAAAAAAGGCAAAATGATTGACAATTTGAGTGATGAACAAAAATAGTTTCAACTGAAAATGACCAAAATTATTAAAATTTATGTGTAGACTAAAATTAGGTAAATGTACACAACCCAGGAATCGAACATGCATGGTCCATGAAGTGCAAAACTTTACTCTAACCGCTGCACACTATACTATTAGCAATTGTCTGTAGTATAAAACTATTCTAACTGAAATATCAGTGGGGTCCGGTGGGGCCCAATGTGGCTTCGCCACTGTGTCTATGACTTTGTGTACAAGATAGTGATGAAGAAAATTTTCTGATTGATGGAGTGCAACGAAACTGGTATATTTATATATGGTCTCCTGAATACCGAGGCTTCCAATCCACACAGTAGGAAAGAAACAGTACTAAGATGTCTGTTTAATATGAGCAACAGAAATCAACTCCGTAAGTGTGGATTAACTTTCAATTATTTCCACTAAAAATGCATGCTTGCTCCCTCATCCGGTCAGTAGCTCCCTGTTTGATTTTTTGACCTTTTGTTCTCCATTTGACTACAAATTAATCCGAGATCCCACCTGAAAAATAATTAGGAGAATTGTATTATGGAAGTTACTTCAGTAATATTCTTGTCTTATTTATCTAACTGATATGGTTTAGTAGTATTAGATTGTGTTCAAATGGACCGTAAAAAATCAACAAGTTCCAAATCTTAAGCTATTGGCCTGAAGGATTAAGTTTTATTTAGTAACCTCAGCCTCAACTACAGTCAATTCTGCTCCATTGCAGTCAGCTGTGGTAAGTATGACCTTTGCGGTTAATTTCTATTCCGTAACTCTTTATTTGTATGTACAAAATATATGAAGTCTTTTAATAATGGAATTTGCAGAAATCTTATTGATGTGTACTTGATCAGCCAACCCCTTTAGGCCTTTAGTCTTTCTTTTTTTTTTTTTTTTTTTTGCGCCTTTGGTTTCATCTTTTAACTAGTTTTTGTTTCATTGTTATCCCTATGCAGGCTATTGTTCAATCAAAAACAAGTTTCTCTCTTCCAAAGTTTCCTGAGTTAAAAACGATGAGCTTAACTTCTCAGTCTTTTGGTCTTTATGTTGACGGACTACTTGAAATACTTCATGCTTCACCATTTCTGGCATCTCTAAGGATAGGTTCGGTAAGTCCCAATATTATCTTCCAATCATCGAAGCTCGAATGTTTTTCTTTGCTCTCTTGCTTCTTCCGTTTTCTATGACTTTCATAAGATAGTCAACTTTTCCAGTCAATGACAACTTCTCTTTTTTCCAGAGTAATGTGTACGAGTATGATTATGATGCTATTGTGTCAGTTCCGCCATGTATTCAATCTCATTTGAAAGAAATCACATTCTCTTACTCTGCACATGTAAATTCTCAATTTCACCTGGAGAAGTTCTTGTTGAAGAATGCATTAGAGCTAAAGAATGTTCGCCTGTCTATCTTTCGTTGTAATGGTGTGCAAAGGGAGGAAACTGTGAAGCAACAGTCAGCATTACCCAGAGGTTCAAAAAGCTTAACAGTTGAGCTGGGAAGTAGATTTTAATTGCATCTCTCATTTTCCATTGCTGGCAGGAGGGAACATTGTCTGTTGATCAACTTTATTCTATGATTCCATGGTGAAAAAAATGACGATTTAACTACTCCTTTTGTGAAAGATAGCCTGGTGACTCCTAGTCTTTTGGTTAGTTTGGATGAGTCTATGTATTAACCAGGACAAAGTACTGTTGTATGATCGTAGTAAGTCGAACAGTGTGGCTTGTAATTTCCGTTTATCTAGTTAATGCATAGCTCTTTTATCGTTAAAAAAAACACAAATTCTTTTACTTCACGGAGAAAAAACAATGATTTAACCAATCCTCATTAAATGTTTATTTGCTGCACAATGAAATTTAGTTTCATTCTCGTGGTTTTGCAATGAAATATTGGACCTCTTTTAAGTTGTTACTGTTGAAATGTGGTTCTCTTTAAGTTTATTTGTCTTGCACAGTATGGAAACATCAACCTGCTTACTGGATGGCCTTGATAATAGCTAGAAGTTCGAACATGTAAAGGATATAGTGCGCACCTGTGTTTTGTCCATTCTGTAACACTTTTGAAAAGTTACTTCATGCATCTAAATAATGTGAAGAAAATTAGCCTAGAATGTGACATTTACAAACCAATTTTATAATTTCCGGAAGAGTGCTGGTTCTTAACATTAAGATTTGTCAGCTACTTGATGCAAATTTGTCCTGGGTATAAATACTAATAGTATATAGCTCATTCATGCACACAATATGCAAGGAACGTATTCAAGCTAGCATCACATGATCAAATAAATAACAATGAACACATATACTACGGCTATATCTCATAGTATTGCTGAAGAAACCTCTTGAAGCCAAATCACTCCAGGACAAATAAGACAACAAATGAAATGAACGATAAGGTACTCATTCAGCTGAATTAGCTTTTATAGATGCCTCAGCCTATTGATTCATGCATATTGGATCAAAAATCATTCTTGAATGAAGCCAGGGATAAATCGACAAAAAGAATTTTTATTGATTTTACCTTTTATTTTTCTGAAGAGAACCAATCTTTTTTGAAGGATAAATAAGAAAAAAGGGTTTGGATCTTCTATGGGAATGTTTTGGATCCAAAAAAAAAAGAAAAGTGATATTTGCTTGGAAGAAAATAATAGTGATATTTGCTTGGAAGAAAATAATGGAGGTAGTGAATCAATATAGATGATCCCCAACCTGATTGAAATCCTTGAATCCTATTCGACCTACATGGATCCTCCTCGCATGGGTCCAAGATTTCATCACATGCATCGTTCCCGTATGGGTCGAAAAAGTTTCATTGCAGGATTGATCCCTACAATTTTACTTTCGAGCTTGAAATCTCTACAAGTGTTCTCCCGTATTGCAGGATTGATCCCTACAATAAATATTTCTCAGTACATCAGTTGGAAGAAGGAATGAAGGTGTCCATCCATATAATTTTTGTTTTGCAGGGCTCTGAGCGTGATTATGTGGCTTCAAGTGTGATAAATGCCAGCGTGTGGAAGGAATCTAGCTCTTCTTATCTATATATTATAAGGTATATTATATCACCTTTATAGCTAATAAGGACGGTAGATACTTCCATTATACTGAGCGGGGGCCCATAATAACTTTTGAAACCTAAGTACATGACAAACAACTTGATATAAATGTCATATTTTGTAGGAAGCTCGATCTCTAGTCACTGATAGTTCGTAAACTCTGGAAGTATCTATTTAAGTTATGTTTTATTGTTGAATTGTTTTATTTTGTTAGACCTGGCTGCTATGTTAGGAGTTGTGAGGGTTTGAACTATTGTTACTGCTCCCTCCGTTCTACAAAAATACTGATTATAATTAAAAAGTTAAATTGTAACATTTGTTATGAAACATAATTAGTATAATTTATTCGAGGACTATTGTACTAAGTCATGTACTAAGTCATTTTTACGTGTTTGTTGATATTAAACTTTTAGTAAAGTATTAGATACACGATTTTAAATTTCGCTACTCTTTGAATCAGAGTTTCCAATCCAACAAGTAGGAAACTAATTATGCCTCCATTTTAATTGAGTGAGTCTTACCATCCTAATTTAATTGCCATCTTAATTGATCAAAAGTTTTTCCAATCAATAAACTTAGTTAACTTCACATTTTTCATAACATACATACAAAATATTATAAAATTTTAACTTATACAAAACACATTTTCATAAGTTAATATAAACTTAGTCACTAGTCATCAATTATATTTCAAATAAAATTCACACAGTTAAAATTTCGTCCCAAACAATCGTTAAAATACTTTTCTAGAGTTCGGTGCATGATTTCCCCCGACATATTTAGTACATGTGATTACATAGTTGGTATGTATGTATATATATATATATGTATGTACATATATATGTATGTATATATATATGTATAGTGTGCAAATAATAAATAACATTTACGAAAAAAAATAGAATGGTATCTCAAAAAAAGAGAAAAAAATAGAATTTACCAAACTCGTTTAATGGTCTAATAGCATATGCTTTGTATTCTATAAAATAGGCACAAAGCCACAAACCCTACTTTCATCTCAATATCAAATTTCCGCCGTGTTCCTTACATCAAATCATTTTGTTCCCGTTTTTCTTTAGAGCTCCAATAAGAATTGATTCTTTCAACTGAAGTCTTGTATCACATCCTTCTTCCTCTAAATTTTCTGACCATATTAATGTCCTACTTGTGAATAAGATGTGTACACTAGCATGTATGGCTATTAAATAGATCTAAATATTAGTGGCAATCTCAAAGATAAGCAGTGAAAATCAAGTTGATATATTCTCCTATTTTTTATGGCAGGTGAGAAATTGGATTGAGCCAAAATTCAACATCGATTGAGGTATGTGCAATGACGGTGATGATCCAGGTGAGGATTGCGACAGGGTTCAAGAAGACAAAAGGGTGAGTATGCAACAAGGTGGCATGAACGGAATTGGAAAAACTGCTTTCCTCATGTTCTTCACGCAGCGTCATTGCTGCGATCTATGCTGATAAGTGTGGTTAGTCACAACTTATGTTACAATCGTCTAATCTCATATACATTTCCTTGCTCCTTTTAGCTTTCCTTTTCATGACTTTCATAAGATATAGTCAATGACAACTTTTTTTTCTTTCTAGAATGATTCGAACGAGTAAGAAATTATGACGCTGCCGGGTCAGTTCCATCCACTATTCTATCGGATTTGGAAGAAATCACATTTTGTCACTCTGTTTGCAAAGATCTCCAATTTCACCTGGAGAATTCTTGGTGAAGATTGCATTAGAGTTGAAAAATGTTGGCCAGTCTCACTATGATGTGCAATAGAAGAAACTTATCAGGCAACTATCAACATTTCCCAAAGGTTCAAAAAGCTTAACCATTCAGGCATTCACAATTCATCCAGGGAAAAGACTTCTCAGAAAACAATACTAGAGGTAAAGCATATATTGGCAGGCAGGCTTCAACAAGAAATCACATTGAGTCACTCTCCATTTCCTTATTTCAAAGAAATTACATTTGTCACTCTAGTTGCAAAAATCCTGAAAGAATTCTTGTTAAAGAATGTGTCAGATCTAAATAATGTTGTCTGTTTGATTGTCATGATTTCTAAAGGAACTTATAAAGCAGCTATCAACATTTACCAAAGGTCCAAAAAGCTTAACTGTTTACAATTGATCTGAATTTTGTGTTTAACATTTGAAAGAAATTACATGTTATTACTCGTTGAAAAAAATCCCTAAATTTCACGTCATAAAGTCCTTGTTGAACAATGTGTCAGAGATGAAGAATCTCCGTTCATTGACGTGTACTTAAGAATGTTATTATCATTATATTGTTATAATAATAGAAAATTAATTTGAATGAATGTTATTCTTCTCAAACACTTAGCATAGAAACAATCAAATAACGATTTTATTTTTTTTAAGTAACGTATATGGAAAAAAGTAGTAGATCATAATTAACCAATAAATTAACTTCATAGTTAATTAATTTATTACATAATTTTATGAACTTTCATTATTATTTGACCGAGTGAATGAAAATTAGCAGCAAACCTGTCCACCATGCCAGGCCAACTCGCAACAAACGCGCGTGCAAAACACGCTCCTACCAGATCTACGAAAACCAAATAATAATAATAATAATCATAAGATTACAAAATTCTGACGTTTTCTTTTCTTCTTCCTCATCAGCTCAACAGCAAAAGACACGAAACAATACAAACACACATCAATGGCTACCTGAAAATTCGGAAAAACTATTAAAAGAAACCAAAAAAATCAAACAAAAATGGAGTCCGAGCTCAAAACCCTAACCCCCGCACCTCCCAATCCACAGCCCGAGCGTGATGACCGCCCTCTCCTTCCCGCGAAACCTTCCCAAACCCAAATCATGGTGCCCAACAGCCAGAGCATCGAGGATATGGAGAAAATCTACGCCGCGTACGTTCGTCACGACGTGTACGGCACAATGGGGAGAGGTGATTTGCCGTGGACCGAGAAATTGCTGCTCGGTATAGGTCTGGTTTTCGTGTTGCCTGTCCGAGTTGTGCTGGCGATGGTTATTTTGGTGGTTTATTACCTGATTTGTAGGGTTTGTACCGTGTTTCGGGCTCCGAATAGGGAGGATGAGCAGGAGGATTATGCTCATTTGGGAGGTTGGCGGAGAGGGGTGATTGTTGGGACTGGTAGGTTCCTGTCTAGGGCTTTGCTGTTTGTATTCGGGTTTTATTGGATTCGGAAGAACCGTGTGGAGGACGAGAGTGAGGGTGATCATAGTGGGCAGTGCAATGACGAGGTACTGTTGTATTCATTGCTTATTTGGATGATCAGTTAGTATATGTAGCTGATTTATGTAGATGTTCATAGTATGATTTAGTTTTGACAGAGTATTGGTCGTAGATGCGATCGTTTCTGCAGTTTAGATGCTTTGTGAGAGTATATGTCAGCTTGTGAGAGTGAGATGTGTAGAAATTGAGTTAACAGTTTGAGCTGAGAAGTAAGATCTGATGGTTTTAGGTTTTTCCATGTTGAGAAGTTACTTGATCAAGTGGAAGATAATCTCTGAAATATTAAGGAAACATTGGAATAGGAGTTGGTCAGTTTTTTTATATGTTTACGTTCTGCAATTTCATCAATGTCGTTTGTGTGTTTCCGTGTCTTATACAGCTTATTTGGATATCATTCTTGCAACTTATTAGTGGCTAGGTATTGTTTCCATGACGTAAAAATATATTCATATCATGGACAAGTTTGTCTTTGTGGGCCGATATTATCAAGATTCAAGAATTCATAGAATTGAATTTTTTTGTATAATTGCTACATAGAGTTAATAATACCTAAAACCTGTCTCATTGACAGTTTAGTGTGTGTGCCGCTTCAGAACGTTCTACTCTTTTCAATATTGTAGTGTCATGTTCGAATCCTTGCGACATAATAAATGCCATGGGTCTGCAGCTCACGCGCCTCCTGCACTTTAATTAGCTTTGTGTATTTGTCAGTCCTTTTTTCCAATTTATTACTTAATTAGCCATTTCCATTAACTTTCAAAATTATCCAATTTGTTCCTCTTAGATGTTCATAACTATACCCCATTTAGTTAATCTTTTGACACCAAGAAAAAAAAAAATTGGCGCGTGAGTGCATCGGTGTGGTTTATTAGCTTTTGCAAACCTCTCATACTTTCTTTGCACATATATATATGCCGAGGATGAAGGTTCATGATTATTATAAAGCCCATAGGATAACAATCCAATAAGACATTTTTCTTCAGTCATGTGTTTCATTTTTTGTACCTATCTCTGGTATTTAACGATGGACTTCTAATATTTCACCATTATTCCCACACTTTAGTTAAGAAATGCATTTTGTTTTGGGACATTCCTTGTTGTTTTACTCATGGTTTTCTCCAACTTTTCAGACAGCTTGTAAGGAACAAATGGAGGAGTTGAGACCTGGAGCTATCGTGTCAAATCATGTATCCTATGTAGATATTCTGTACCATATGTCGTCGTCTTTCCCAAGCTTTGTTGCTAAGGTTAGTTACCGTAGGCCTTGTTTTTCTGCTGTCAACAAATTCTTTTTTATTATATAGTTCTCCCTTGACTGACTTTTTCTCTCGCTATGTTTGTCACCATGTTGTTTACTTTGTTGGTGAAGAGATCCGTGGCTAAACTTCCTCTGATTGGTCTTATAAGGTTGGCTCTCTTGCTCTCATTACTCTTCTCTTTTCTTCTTTCGCCTCACCTGCTTGCTTAAGAAATACTCTCCCTGTTGCTAAATAAGTGCTCTTTTTTATCAATTCAGTCAAACCACACCTTTCCAATTAATTGGGAGATTATATTACCATATCATCCTCATTAATTACCCTTAACAATTAACAAAACTTAATTCACCTAAAATATACTCTCCACTCCTTCTTGACTAGTAGGGGTATGACTGGAGAAAAGTTCAGAAATATTCTCGACACATAAAAGCGTCAATTATTTAGAGACCGTGAGAGTATCATGTACTTTAAACACATAGAATAGACAATATAGTCTTTTCATGTGAACTATGTCGTCAATCTTTAATAAGAAGGTTTTCGTGAATTTTTGCTTTTGAGTTATAATTTGTAATAGACATGATGAAATTGTGAAGTTGGTTGCTAATAGTAACTGCCTTAGGTCGTCTTTTTTATTTGTATCAAAGGATTTTGCGAGCAGTTAATATGTGTAAATTCATTGCATAGTTTATTTGCTTCTGCATGAATGCCATTGACTGGTTGTTCTCGCCTGTCTATCCTACGCCGTCCTATTACAGTTGATTTTCTACTCCGAATTTTTGGCCTCTTATATATCAATTATTTATTCTACTGTGCATGCATCTCGTCTATTTGTTGAAGTTTTTATATTATCGTGTTACAGCAAGTGCCTTGGTTGTGTCTATGTTCAGCGGGAATCCAAATCATCCGACTTCAAGGGTGTATCCGGTATGTTCCTTCTTATGATGCTTGACTGCTCTCGTCACGCGCAGCTGTTTGTAATATTTGAGTAGCAATGGATGTTTCAGAATGGTTTTGCTTTGTCTTTGGAGTTGGATAATCTTGGGTAGTGAATAGTAAGAAAGTAAAACAGTCTCTTGTATAACTGATGTAGTACTTGATATTGAGACCAGCATTTTAAATAGTCTATACATGGTCACTTGTGATTAGCGAACAAGTCAAAATTCCATAGCTTCCAAAATGGTACTCAGTTCTAAAGAAGAAGAAATACACATAGCATCAGTTTGTGTTTTTCTCACCTGCTCCTTCAACAATAGCATAGCATCAGTTTGTGCAGATGTGCACTTAGAAATTGGAATGCTCATTGAATGGCAAGTTATTTGTACTTATATCACATGTTTCACACTTCCATGTAAAGACCTAACGACACTTCAGGTTCCCTCAGTGCGCTTATTCTTCCTGTTTTTTATGTACATTGGCTACATTGGCTACAGAGTGCTAAAGTGCATGAATGAAAACTGCTTTCCTTCTAATTTGTTTCGTACAGCCTCCAATTTTCTGAATCTTCTACCTTTCTTTTTAGGGGATTTTCCATTATAGCAACAAAGTTTCACCAATAATTCTCGTACCTGGAGAACAAGGAAAATTTATCTTGGGAAATGGGCTTTGATATCAAACGAAATGACTTGTGATGCATTTGGGTACTGACATGGCACTATATTGGTATTCATGTTATTTTGTACTCTGCTGTGTGAAGGTGTTGTCAATGAAAGGATTCGAGAAGCTCACCAAAATAAGGATGCTCCGAAGATCATGCTTTTCCCAGGTTTGTCTTTTTGATATTGTTTCTGACTTTGCTGTTCTGGTTCTCTTTAAGAATGTCATGAACAATCTCAACACTAGTCTTTTTGTTTGTGTTTGAACTTTAATTTATATTTCAGTTGAAGGAGTTTCCATGCAGTGTGTAGTTAAATCAGTCTTCTCGTCAGTCGCCATGTAACAATGGTTTTCAACATACTAGTATTATCTCTGATACTACATGTTACCCTTGTGGAAGTAGTTTCTGTCAGTTCGCTCTGATGCTCACGATTTGCATGCTTTGTGCCAGTTTACTCTATTTGCCTGCAACTGCTTGAAGCCTTGAACTTATTTTCATAAGTTGAGCATTTCATACTATGAAAAATATGGTAGTTCTCTATTTTGAGATGATGTAAGGTTGAGAATGCACATGCTTCATTCCAAAAAAAAATACTCATTCGATGTCGCTGAAGTTTCATGATTCATCAATACACGATTTGTCGCATTAAATTGCATATTCATTGGATAAACCTCGAGGAGAATCTTACCTGCATGCTGCTGGACATAGTTATCTTGCACCATTACATAAGTATCTGAATAAGACCTTTGACCATGGAATATACATGTCTAGTTAACGGTCTTGTGGTCCTTTAACAGAAGGCACAACCTCCAATGGAGGCTACCTACTTCCATTCAAGACGGGTGCATTTTTGGCAAAGGCACCAGTACTTCCTGTCCTATTGAGATATCCCTACCAAAGATTTAGTCCTGCATGGGACACCATCTCCGGGGTAAGTTATTTTCATGTTCGCGTTTGATATTATTAAAATTGTCTCAGTTTTTCGTGATTTAGATCATCACGCGTTCAGCGTTGTTATACAGGTGTTTATGACTTTATTGTACTTTCTATGAATATGGAGATTCATGATCTATCTACTTTTTTTTTGGGCTGTGTGGGGGGGTTGAGTGGTCAAATGCATTTATTACTTTATGAACATAGCATGAACCCTAAATTGCTAATGTCTTTGTTACTGAACCTTTTATGCAATTCCTTGGAATTACAGAGTATCCTGACATGAATTCTAAAACAAAACTATCTACATGTATATTGCTTTGATTTTTTTGAAGAACTCGGTGACGTTATGGAATGTTTAGTATTTATGTCCACTTGCAACCCTGATTCAATGCGATTTGTGCAGGCGCGCCATGTAATCCTTCTGCTGAGTCAGTTTGTCAATCACATGGAAGTGACACAATTACCTGTCTATTACCCCTCGGAACAAGAAAGAGAAGAGCCAAAGCTTTATGCTGAAAACGTCAGGATACTGATGGCTCGCGAGGTACTTAATTTCTGAAACTTGTATTATTTATTACATTCAAAGTTAATAAAATACTACTACCTCCATTTTTTGAAATATTTTCATTTACTATTCTAAAGTCGACCATAATCAATTTTGACCACAATTTACTCTTAAAATATAATGATTTTAATACTTCAAAAATCATACTATGCATATTACTAGTTAAATTTTTCAATATATTATATTGTCAAAAAATTATCATTATATTTATGAATAATTTGTGGTCAAAACTGATCCCGGTGGGCCAGTAATAGTGTGGATAGCTTTAAAAAGATGGAGGAAGTATAAAAAAACTGCTCCACATATTGTCCTGAGAAGAAGATTACACAGTGTGGGCCTTCTCTTGGCCCTAAACGTCTCATTTGCTGGTGATAATGACGCAGGGTAATTTGATACTTTCGGAAATTGGACTGGCAGAGAAACGAGTTTATCATGCTGCTCTCAATGGTAAAAAAATCATGCCTACTGTTTTGCATCAGAAAGACGATTGATAACTTGGGGCCTGGCTCTCAAAATTTATTTACTCTATTTAGGATTTAAGAATTTCAAATACAGGAGTAAAGTTGTGTGATTTTACAGCCATGGAACAAGAACATACTGTCGATAGTTAAACTTGTAAAAGTATGTTATATACATGTGGTGGCCATTCCAATAAAATGTTTTGATTTACTGTGGAATTGTTCTTGGTCTCCTTTTATTGCTTTTTGCATACTCGGTATTGGAGTTATCATACAACAAGAAGTCTGGGTATCTGAATGATCTCTTTGCTGTTCCTGCAGGTTTGTTTTGTGAAAGATAGTCGGTCGGGTTCGCAGTGTGTATAATCATTGTATAAACCTATATTTTGAACCCTGCAAAAGTTAAAAATTAACTCACAGGAAGAAGAGATCATTTTTTGTTGTTGATACGGTTTCTAAGTGTCTTCATGGGGTATCACAGTACTCCTACAGCTTTGGTGGGATTGTCAAAGCTGGGATTTTTTCATTAGGACAGATCCTGGAAGCCAGTTTATCTCTTGTTGAACTTTGAGGTGCTGCTTATATAGAGGGAGGATATACTCTTCAGATAAACCGCTAGTAAGTCTAGAATAGAGCATACAGACTGTCTGCAAATCTCATAGGGATAGTTCTTGAAGTTATCAACAAATTGTCACCACAGATAGAATCTGGAGGAACTTTTTGATATATGTCATTCTGTTGATGAACATGAATCTGTTGTGGTTCTCTCTGATTTATTGATTGCATTTTGCCTGGGGAAATGCTTGGAAATAACAGCAAACATGTTGGAGATGAGTCGCATAACGTACTTGGTTTTCTCTGGCTCTATGAGCACGAGTTGTGAAAGTTCTGCACAAAACTTCATCTGCGATGTGAGTTCTGGAGAAATACGTTATACTTCAAAGGTCAAAATACTGAAAATTCTAAATTAACATGAACTGTTTAGATGAAAGTTGGATGGAACGTATAGAACCCAAAAGAACCTTCGATGATCTATCCTTGTTTTCAATTATAAAGACATTAATGCTAAAGGGTAAAAGTTCAAAGGCAGAAAAGGGTCTAGAGACCTCAAGGCTCTTGTGACATTGCTACTATGAGATTGGAATTTCAAAAGAGCCATCATCTGATCGGCACCACAATTTTCCAGTCTCAGAGTAAAACGACTCCCAAAGTCGAGAAAAAATGCAATCGTTTTGAAGGAGCATGTTGCGGCAACAGACTTTACAGTGATAGTCCCAGATGCCAACTTGACAATTTATGATACTCTAATCAAATATAAATTGCAACAACCCAATTTACATTTGCTCAAACTTTCGTAACTTTCACA
This sequence comes from Plantago elongata, assembly GCA_036897095.1. NCBI lineage: Eukaryota > Viridiplantae > Streptophyta > Magnoliopsida > Lamiales > Plantaginaceae > Plantago > Plantago elongata. The sequence continues at coordinate 15,238 of JAYMSP010001083.1, read as the reverse complement.
CTGGAAACTGACCAGACAATACAATCGTGTTTCCACTTTAAGGGTAGTAGCATTTAGCATTAGCAGCAAATGAGCAGGACAAAGAAGTAACAAATGACAAGCGAAGAGCACAAGCACGGTATTTCCTTCTGAGTTAGCCGATATACATCACTTTACAGTACAACAAGAATAACATCTACAAGACGGAAAATTCACCTAGAGAGACATACGGTACCATGATTCACACATTATTACCTCAAATAGCTTCTTCTTCACTCGGTCATAGTTCAGAAAGCGAATCAGCAACTGTGTGAAACTGTTCATGCCGTTCAGCCAACACTTTTGCTTGCAAAGATATGGTACTGATCCATTGTTCTTTCCTACTAACTTTCTTTTACCGAGCCATTAGCAGATCTCTTTAATTCCCAGGGTAAGCAACCTTTTAAGGGTGATTGTATCAGCAATGAGGAAGTCGACATCTGTTTCTGCCTTGACGAAATTGAAGACAGACAACTGAAAGTACTCCGTAGCCTTCTTTTCTCACTATTATCATCATAAGACAGAAATTTGGTTTCATGTTGTACGGCTGTAATTTTAAGGGCTTCTGGCAGCACACAGTTGCACATTGAACCTAGCGAGGAAAACAAAAGGCGTGTAAGTAACATTTGTGTCACCAGAATGGTAAGTCATAACTCGTAAGCAAGTTTTTAACCATGGCACACAGATGCTACTGGACATGCACGTGCTAAGTTTGTATAAACTGCATGGTGCAGGCGCTTTCTTTCGACTGGCAAGTACGTTTGTCCTACTTATTAATAAGGGATCAATTAGCAAAAGCACTTGGTGCCAACACGACCGGTTTCAATCTTTATTATGCTCTAACAAAACTAATTGCATGGGGGTGATGAACTGATGATGATTAGTACTTACCTAGTTTCGCGAGTCGGTTGACCCATTTCGGAATTCTCTTCCCTGTCAACTTGTAGCATATGTCCTTGCAGAAATGGTTGCAGTTCTTTACAATCAAGTGATATGTATCGCCATTATAGCTGGCAGCTTGACGCTCCATGAACTCCCTAACCTGAGAGGCATCTAACGTTGTAGTACCGATAAAAATAGACTTCCTGAACTTAAACCCAGGGCATTGTCGCGGTTCAACTTCGAAGACTCCGCTAGATGGGTAATCGTGAGCACCAAACGCGTACTCTACACCGTGAACTGTCAAGCATAGATGTTTAATTAGAAATATTTGTGATATTGTGGTCAATACAAATGTAAGTACATTCACGCACAATTATGGCTTGTACATATATGATTCATCAATTACATGAACTACTTAATAGAAACTGATCAACAATCAAATCCAGGGATTAAAGCATTAAGGTTCAGATGATAGAGACACCCCCTGCTGACAAAGAACAATCAATGAGTTCAATCACCAGAGGGGACTAGTTGCAACCTCACTTTCCAACGGGGAAATTTCAGATGAAAGATTCACACACTTCGATGAGAAACCAAAGAGTGTAAGCATGTTCAGTATCCTACCGCACTTTGCTAAGTTTAGTCTGGTTTACTACTGAATTTCAGCACTCCATTAAGGTGGTGCTTTCAAATGCTAACCAAGTGCAAACGAAACATTTCCATTGCTTCTACTAGAATAAGAAGGACCAAGCTTTCTTATTGCTTCATGTGGTACACTCGTAATCATATCTGATCTAATGTCATCCGGACACTTTCAGCAGTCAACATATCATTCTTATAATATTAGTTAGTCACTGCATTGGATATATTACATATATGCTATATCATCCTACTTTTGAGATGTCCGATTGCAGAACACTCAAACTTAAACTTCAGCCCATATTATTTTCTTTCTTTTGACACATTTTCTCCATCTTAAAACCTACATTTTCAAGAGCACAAAAAGAGACACCCTAAGAATATAGCAAGCATGACAAACTACAAAGAATTTCTACATACAAATTATTGCTATGTGAGATCAAAAAAACCTGCTTGTAGCATATGAAAGCACTAGCCACTTTCCTACCATGAAATAAAAGAATGGACGCAACAAACACAAAAATGAAAAGCACTGGAGCATACCTTCTACACCAGAGTGAAATATACCAAGGCCAACCCAGTAAACATAACCATTTATGGGTGTCAGATCATATACATTGAGATAAACTGGCGTAGTTTTGGCACCACAATTATCCGACTTCACTTCTGAAAATAGACAGAAACGCCGAGCTGAATTTGCCGTAAAATTGACAGGCACTATGGACTTCCACCGTTTCTTCGATCCTAATGTCATTCTGTTTTCTAGGAGAACTATCCTCAGTTATGACTTGTTAACATCTTTGCACATCTGAAATAATAGAAGTTTGTAGGTTATATAGTGTTATATTGGCTCAGGAATAAAATCCAAACTTAGTAAGTTAAAGGTACCAATGCATTTCAAAATCAACCAAAAAAATAAGGGCAAGAAAGTCAATAATATTTTTGTTTGCACCAAGTGTGTCCAAATGCAGTACAACACTAGAACAGGAACATCAAAAGTTAAGATCACCACTTGAGACTGAAGTTTTGACTCAATTTGAGGAGTTTGAAAAAACATTGATGTCTTTTGGAAAAGCATTAAGTTACATATTATCGAAAACATTGTACATACACCTGGTCGGGTGGTACAGGTAATATTTCAAACTTCAATTAAATATCCACAAACTTTGCTGGTCCAAAACTGATCCAGTATATCAGTAACAAATAAGAGAAGTACTCAGACTTCAAAATATATCTACATTGAACAATGCTATGTTACAAAATAAAAACAGGACACTTACAAAGCAAGAATGGAATACTGAGTTATGTGCATTATTAAAATCAATAGCAATGCCAAGATAAACACCCCTATAATACCTTTCTAATGGTCAAAAGAAAGGGAATTCCGGTGAGTTTATAATGGTATTGCTATGTGATTATATATGTCGTGGAAGGAATGACGATAGTATTAAAGGCAAGTTTCAAGACCCTAAACTAAGCACTTTAAACATCCATCATCCTTCAACAAAGAATTTAAAGTAAATAACTTGAGTTGGTAGGTACAACAATCATATAGAAAGCAAAAAAAGAAAGAAGGTTTTGGGTTTCCTTGAAGATTACCGTGAATCATATACTTGTTTTGGGAAAACATGATCATTTCAGAATGAGATGACACAAGAAACAGGCTAACAATAACCACTAATTGCCAAACCACGATGTCATTGCATATGATATCTTTCAAGAGTCATCCAGATGACATGACCTAAATTCCTTCCCCATATCTCATTTTCTTGACTAAAGTATAGATTCTTTATTTAAACTATCAGAAGAAAATATCAACACAGGATACAATGGGTTAGTCAGCTATCAGGTAGGCATGGGGTATCTTTCAAAGTTGATTCTTGGAATAGAAAAAAGATTGTTTTCCTTCTCTGCTGACAGTAGTTTTATGGATATGAATTGTATTTATATTAAGATACACCCCTTCAATATATACTATAAGGGATATTATGATATCCTAAAAATTAAACCACATCAACCAACAATGTTGACCAGAAAGAAGAGTTGGTGACACATAATGTGAATATTTCTTTCAGATTATTTGGCTCGCAATTGTTGAAGTATGTTCACACAATAGAAAATGTAATATCCACATGTTGGTTGTTTAATATCTTTCATCTATAACTGGAAGTCAACACAGCAGGAGTGGGAGGCCACTACTAAAACAATTTGTCAAGGGATGGGCTATATCAAAACTAATGCTAGCTTGTTAATCTATTTTATTTGACATACCACGGACTAGAGCTCGAGTTTACCACAAGGCCAATGAACCTCTGAGGACTAGTCTTATGTTGTGCTAAACATGAGATATGCTTAAAACATGCAAGTATACACAAGAGTCCTAGAAGTCAACTAGGTTCGTATGCAAAATGAAAGAATATGAACTACAGTATATGTAACAAAATTATAAACAGACAAAAAACTGCTGTATATTGAAGAGCACATAGAACTGGGACTTAGAGTCATGTCCAGCATAACAAAAGAGAAAAATAAGTAGGTTAATCATATCATAAGAGTTGTTAGCATGTCATTAAGGACCAGCAAAGCTCATTTACACATTTAAATAACAAGATGCAGAATGATTCTTTACTACCACCTCAGCACAGAGCATGTCAAAGAAGCAAAGCAACAACAAAAGAAACAAAAGGATTATTAACAGCCGTATTCCAGATGCACAAACATAAAGAGACACTTCTATCTTACTTAACTGTTAAAGTAATAGAAACTTGCAAATCAATAATTTGGTCACGGAATCATTGAGCAATTGTTAAGACTCAGTCCACAAAACTACACACATCACTATCTACCATGAAAAGTCCAGAATTGGTTCAACTTTAATTGGAAGTTGGGTCTAATACAAACAACTACTTAAGTTTTACTGCACCAATTAAATCAACATTAAAAAAATTACTCAAGCTCAAAATATCTCCAAAAACCATTCATGAAATGCAGCAAAAAACCCCAAAAAATATGACCAAAGATTCCAAAACGCCATGAATACTTTCAATAGCAAGTCAGGAGATCAACTAGGTGAACAAAACGAGCTTCAGATTTCAGAATGAGACCATATTGAGGCCAGATCTTGAAAATATTCAACCAAAATGTAATACGGAATCCGCACAAACAAGAGGCTTTGAAGAATAGATCAGTTCCTTAACCAATTCCAACAAAAATTCAATACCAGAGAAAGAAAGTAGTTGCAGAAGATAGTAAGACACTCACAGATTTGAAGATGAGAGGCATTGGTGGAAGCCAAAGATTCCAGCTTTGAGCTTCCTCAGAACATTCTCAAGCAACCACCCTTCTAATTCTAGACAAAGCCTAAAGAATTGTGTTTCTAGAGAGAGAGAGAGAGGAGGAGGAGGAAGAATAAGAGAGAGAAAGAGAGCACCTGGTGATGGGCTAATTACACACCGCAAACATTGGTTTGTTTCTGACAAAACTCAGTGAGTAAATATAACAAACAGTTGAAGTGCAAATAGAATTCTTTTGAATCTGTAATCAGTAATCACACACAGTAAAACAAAACAATACAATACAAAACCTGTTTCAGCAAATAGAGCCTACTAGTACTGGAACTATATTATTGTGGGTTTGGCTCAATCTAACCTATTGCTGAACAGGATAAAGAAGAAAAAGTTAAAGAATCCAAGAAAGAAATGTGAGTTTTGGAAGTTACAATACAATACTCACACACTTGTATGTTGTATCGCTCAATCAATTTTAATCTATATATATTGAGTACTAGAAATGGCAATGGAGAATAAAGTTTAAAAATTCTTTCTTTTCCTTTTTCTTCTTGCTGAATTTGCTTCTTTCAAGGGACCTGGGAATAAAGTTACAGTGGGACAGGACAGTGAAACAAGAGTAGATGCCAAGTTAGGAGGAGTGAATGAATGGATAAAATCCAAGAGGAAAAGATTGAGATGCCCTGCTAGATTCTTTCTTTTTCTATGGAGAACTCATTTCGGTCTTACATTTTTATTAATTTCTATGTTTAAATAGATCGATATTGATTTATACCATTTCCGATTATACCGTAACGATAGGAATTGATGGATTCGATGGATAACTACAAGTACCTTGAACTTGGATGGTATTATGATAAATCTCGTTAGTATGTCAACATCTATCTAACACACAATTAAAATTATCTTTTCTATTTTAGTATGTCATGGAAACATATTAAGACAATTATATGAATTTTCTAAGAGTCTGATTAATTTATGCTCGAAGAATGATGTCGAAAATTCTATGTGTTTGGCCTCAATCATTTTCATAAGTCATCAATGTTTAACTTAATACTTAGTGTTCACAAATTCATTCATAGAAATTGTAGTATATACAAACACGTGTTATGTTTTATGTTCGATAATTTCTACCTATAAACTCTATTTGAAGTGAAGATGTCTTAATCTTTATTGTTGGCATTCGGAGACTTCGACATATTATTTTTTGTCGCTAACATAACAACCATTATCTTAAAATACGTTTCGCATTGGAATATATTGATTTCTTTTTCGACATGGTAGTAGTAAAAACTGCTTGTGCATGGTCCTAATCACATCGAATGTTCAGACCTTTATGAAATAAAAACCGGTGGCCTTTACAGAGGAAAAATTGGATGCATCGAGAGTTGGTGTAAAATGTGTGAATTATCAGTGTGAAGTAAGGTCTTTTCAGGTGGTAAAAAAAGAAGGGGACCATTATATTATTAGGAATAGTAGTATTTATTTATGCCTGCTCCATTTTTATAGCATTTCAGTGAACCGAAAAATACTTGTGATGATTAACTTCAACCGTAAATCACAGATGGTTACGAGGTACTTTTAATATGGTACTGTGTTGGTCAAATTTAGGACTGAATTTTGAACAGGTAACATAAAAGCTCCCAACGAAAAGAGAAAGTTGTATGTGCGACTCCAACTTTGAGAAATGTAAAGTGACTACTTCGTGTATGCTTGGTATAGGTTAAAATCAATAAAACCTAGTTAAAAATATAAAAATTTCTTATCTAATAGAACTTAAAATATAATAAATCGTTTTGTGTATCGGGTTACTCATAATTTAATCGTTTTATGTATCGGGTTACTCATAATTTAATTTGGTAGTAAACTAGCTAGTGTAATATACACTGAAATAGTATAAAGACCGGGATTCAATGCTTTGACAACTACCAAGACTCAACTATGTATAATGACTACACTCTTAATCAGTAAACTGTGAAGAGTATATTCGGTACATCATATGTCTTTAATAGAAACTTATATAAATCAAAAAGACAGCGGAAATAAACTGAACCAAGATATAAGTTTCTAGCAGGTTATCTATGTTGATAACCCACCGAGCCTGCAAAAAGTAAACACTATATGAAAAACAACCAAAAATATGTGAGGGATGGACCGTACTAATCTAGCTATTAATCTCTGGACTGGCAACTAGATAAAACTTAAAAATGGTTGATGACAAAATACGTGCAACAACTCACGACTATGCTATAGGAATGACTTACTTGAAACATATAGTTTTATCTTCAATGTAGATGCTCTTTATATATATTCTTCAAGCCGACTTCATATGGGCACAATCCTACATTGACTTGTGATATGATTTTTGTCAATCTTTGTCTTCTCTTACAAACTCTTCTTAAATCTTCGATCTTTCACTTATAATGTTCTTCGACTTGTCCCTTATTTAGAATATCGAAACTTTTTATGTTTCGGTTTCTGCACATAATACACATATATTACTATGAAATTTATTATGTTAGTCGAATAAATGTAAAAAGTATATTAGCACTAATAGAAGTCGGGTTCGATTAGAATTTGAAGTGTGAGTTATATATCCAGTATAATTAATATACAACTACGGTGTACTACATACACTGGACATCAAATTTTAAAGTGTAACTAGTACACAAAGAAAACTCATACCTACATACACTGTGAGTCAGAGGACCATTGGATAATATAATAGTTGAAAGTTGAAACAACCATTAATCATTCCTTCCTACTCCGAGCGTTTTTTGACAACTCTCAAGCCACTGTTATGGATACGTTAAAATTTGAGTTTAATTGACCTCACTTAATTAAGGTGCAGTATAGCAGAACTTTCTTAACAAGAGCGACTAAAACATGGCTTTTTTCTCAACTAAAATTCTCGAGTAGTCTTAAGCAAGCTATGCATCGATCATAATCAATAAAAGTCCATGGAAATTCTTGCAAAGTTTGCCTTTCAACTGACCTGTGTGTGTTGATATAAGATTATTATTTATCAACTTTATTTATTATATTTGAAATTTTGAATTCGTAGAGAGTTGGAAAATCTATCTATACATATTAAATTTGTAGATGATAATATTGAGGAGGCTAAGGTACTTAAACACAGAATATATTAATTAGCCATGTGTTCCAAACGCAGTAAAAGCGTGTGATTCTTCTATTCTTAGTCAACATAATTAACCCCGATTGAATTATTATGTAAAATGTTAAAAAAATAGCTATTGACGATGCTTTTATCATGAGTAAATGTGAACGTGTAGCTTGGAAAATTTGAGCTAAATCACATGCAAACTCAAAAGAGGTGGATGATAGAATTACATCTCATTTAAAAGTTCAAACTTGTAGATAATTGTTGAATTTAGTCATATATATCATACTCTAACACTTCCCGTACTCGTGGTCATAATCAACCTCTTTTGAGAGGTCATTTGAGTGGAAATTTACTATAGGACGAAGATTGTCTTCATAGAGATTTAAACTCAGTTGGGCGTAAGCTAGATGCTCTAATATCATAATAAAATTCCATCTCATCTAAAAGTCTGAACTTGTAAATAATTGTTGAATTTAGTCATTTATATTATACTCCAACAACAGAAGCAATCAAATGGAAACAATAGCCAACATCAAAATAGAGCAAAAACTCCATCAAAATAGAGCAAAAACTTGTAAACCAAGGAGCAAAATGTAGTTTGTATTTTCAATATATATACTTAATGTGAAAGTTCTACTTAATAAATATAGAGACTAACGAATAACATAAAATCATGCATATCCTCCCCCTAATTCAGAATCACAAAATTCAGTAAAGATTACTACTATACTATCATAGATCTACATATAGACTTGGACATTGCATAAGGGTCCCAACACACATGCCTATTTCTAGGTTTGTGTCCATGATCAAGGGTCATGTGGAAAACCACCATTCATTTTGGGCAGCTCATTTGTTTCCATCTTCCAACAGAATCACCATATTTAATCAAATTAGGTTAAAGATGCATGCACAATTATAATTATATGTGTTGTACTACAAAATACTTTCGGTATCAAATTCACATATAACTTTCCGATGTATAATTTGAACATTACATTATTACTTCATGATGTAATAGTTCCATATATTACAGCTTGTACGGTTTCTTAAATACTGGGTGGCCGACCAGCTACAATGATCAATGAAGTCGATTTTTCTTATTTACATAGAAGTATGATATTTTTGGGGAGAATTTCATTTGCATTTGTAGGACAACATTAAGGTACATTGAACAATAATAGAAGTGATAAGTGTACTAACTCAACTAGATGTATGAAGTTGACCCTCAAAGAAAAGACAGGCAGCCCAGCTCTTAATTTGATGAAGATGTACAGCTACTCACTTGCTCGTGTTGCTGTCTTTTAAAGCTTGCATTCATGTAAATCATGCTTATTCCCAAAAAAGACTGATTTCACCAATTCATCAATATCAATAATTGATTGCTGGCTACCAATCTTCACAGAATTCCAGTAACAATTTTAGGTCATATGTTGGTGATCTCCCTATCATTTTATTGAGAAATCGTGTTTATTCGATCCCTTCTATGCTAGGGGTTATAGCAAATGCAATCATTATACACAAACACGTGTAATTTATCAGTAGATCGCATGTCGTTCCCACTTGGTTATGTGCAGCTGTTAGCTGGTCATCCATTTGCCTTGTGGACACGGTGTGCAATGATATAATCCGATAGAATGTTCCTTCCCTATTCAACAAAAGAAGACTACCTTAAAGCCCATCACACCTATACTTGAGGTATTTTCAGAAAATCAATTCATGGATCCAGTTTAGGTAATAATTTACCGCAATCAACAGTGTTAAAGTGCAGCAAGAAAACTAGAAGCAAGTAGTAACCGGCTCCTCGCACAAGCATAGAATTCATTCAGACCTACTAAAACTAACTGGATATCCCACCTTCGTTTACAAATGGAAAAAACTCCGAACTTACCAAGTAACAACACAGCAAACTTCTTAGTACACTTCTCAACTGAAATCTACATGAGCCCATCCCAGAACAGTAACATTCTCGAAGGTAGCACTATCTACATTCACATCAGCAGGGGAAGAAATACAACAGGTGACTTGATTCGACAGAAAACTAGAGAGGCAATTAATACAGTTTTATACCATTTTCGACATATGCATAGAGAACAAACAGGGAAAGCAAAAGAATTAACTGCAGATTGCAAAAGCACAAGAAGATCAATCGTTATAGACACCAATCATCAATGGAAATTCGTAATGTACGAAATAAAACAGAGAAGAGAGTCTTTTTTATCGGAAGAACATAAAAAATTGCCTTGAATACCAGAAAGATTGATTACATTGGGTTTATTGATCATTTTCCATTCTTGTCAAACGATTACATTGAAAAACGAGTACAAACAACAGATCATTTTCTTTATATGAGGAGGAAAACAACAAAGAGAATAGGAAGGAGATCAGTTACCAAACTGGCACTAACAACCTTTCCTAATAAGAAATGTGTATCTATCATAACTAACTAGTAGTAGTATACAGTTAACCTCAAAGTAGTAAGTTTCCGAGTTAGCTTTTTGTTTAGGAGCTCGATTTGTCATCTTTTAACTTTATGTTCAGGAGTATCTACACATTCATAACATCAGCACCAAGTAACTTATCTTCCTCATTAGGCCCATCGTCAATCAGGGGCAAGTGAATCTTCGAATTTACGATGGTCTTATTCCACTCTTTTTCCACACGAAAGAAAACCCACTGAAAGCGACGGAACATCTCAAGCGCAGTTATAATAAACACTGTCAGGTAATCGTCGTGAAGATGCACTGATAGCTTATATGTCCACGTCAACCGCAGTATTAGGTTGCTTCCAATCACCCAAAAGTAAACCTGCCACGTCTCAATCCAAAAAAAAATATTAATCACTACTTAAAAAATGTAGTAGTCATGTATTTGTTGGATAAGGAGTATATAATTTCATGGCTTAGGAGACTGTAGGTTGCATTCTAGGCCAGTAAAGACATCCCTGTATCAGAGAAGGTACAAGTCATGCATTTAACTCAGACACAGGAAGGGGCACGAAACGTAACATACCCATCTCCTTCCATATATCATTCGGGACAAGAAATGTGGCTTCGTGAACAGGAAAATCTGAGTAAAGCAACTGCAAGAAATGGGAAACAAGAGATGGTAAAGTTTCAGTAATTCCCCATTGGAAGTTGTTTTAGAAGAAAAGATTATCATTTCCTGAAGAGAACACAGAATCATTATGTCAAATTAGTTAAATGAGTGGGAATAAATTTGGAAACTCAGCTATGGATAAACCAATTCTTCAGCATGTTACCTCAAGTCCCAATCTTGGGTAACATCCCAGTAGAAAGAGTAAGAAGAATTCAACAGACTTGAGACTATCCACAAACGCCAATAAATACTCGTCCATTGGTCCGGATAAACATGAAACTTGAGTGCTGAAAGGACAATAACTGGCACTGCTGTTGAATACTTTAAGGCTGAAACAAGACCCGTATCCAGTTATGCAAGAACAGTATGAGGGTGTGTTTGGCAGAGAATATATATATTTCAGAGGGGAAAAAAAGCTGAACACATGTTTATTACTGTGTTCATATGCCAGATTTCTGTAAAATATTTATCATACCATTTAGGAGAGGAGCCTTTTGTCTTGTGTCCTTGTAGTAACGAAGGCACTGAACTAAACGGAAGATGTAAGGCAATGCAAGAACTATAGGTACTGCGAGAGAGTCACTTCCACAAACAGAGTCGGCCTCCAACCACGAAATTTTTGCAGTCTGTGAGTAGTAGGTTTTCTCAGAAACAGAAGGAAATGTTTGGTATAGATTTTGGGGCAAATTACCAAATGCACATGATAGAAGAAGATGAATCATAAATGTTCATTATATAAACAAGAAAGTTCGTCCAGACTGCAATAATTCAGACACTGTTAACCACTGGGAGAAACTAGCTAGGATATTAATAGTAATAGGAAACCTGGCGATGGACCATTCGACAAACTGAACGCTCCAAATCCGAGAAAACCTGTATTGCAGAGTTAAAGAGGAGACAAATTATCAGGATTCAGAACTATATATGGTCCACATCGGGTTAACATAACCTGATCAAGCCAATATGAACCGTGAATACACGATAATGCAACTTACTGGACTACAAAAAGACCACTTTGAGCTGAAGATGAATTGTTGTTATACATATGGTCCACATCAGTTAACATAACCTGATCTAGCCGAATTAGGTAAATATACGATAATGCAACTTACTGAACTACAAAAAGACTACTTTACAATCAGAAGTACATTTTGGACCAGATGTGACCATTTTTCTTCCGAGGAATTTCAGCTAATTTGCTTGGGGAAAAGACCATCTCATATTTTGCATAACTATTCCAACCCACATTGATGACCATCAGGAGATGAGAGCTAACTAAATATTGAATGAGGGACACGGTAGAAGAGGACCAGCATAGGTCACAAGTAACACGAGCATGGACTAGAACAAATTTATCAACAAGTAAAACAGAACATATCATAAGATGAGTATATACCTTTGACATTGAAGTGAATATATCTGCCAAAAAGAAGTCAGCAAATGATATCGCCTGCGTTTAGAGAGTAAGAAATTTCCATGAGACAGAAAGTGTAGTGCAATAATGTTATCAAACTTTGATTTCTATGCTTACCTATCCTAGAAGGAAGATAAACATTTTTACTCTAGAAATACCGAAAGCGATGCAAGAAACAAGAACAGCTCCTTAGCAACAGCATGAATTATGACTATTCTTGAAAGGCAGGAGTTCAGGAAATTGATATTAATTCCAGAGCTAACTTGTCAGACTATGAGGGAAAGTGGGACAGCAAATCCAATACAATGCATATGTCCTTAAGAGATGAAATGGAGATGTGCCACAAAAACTTCCAAATTTAACTAAATCTTAATAACACTTATTCATCCTAAAATGCTGGCCTTAGATGATTGAATTCGACAAATGGAACAACAGTTGCTTATACGATTAAAAGTGTCACATAGGCAGTGTTACATTTGAACTTGCCTGTAGTGGGAAGACTATCCTGAATATAGTCCTCATCAAAAAGCAGCGAGATGACCAGTAGAAAATGTTCAAGGGAATTATCAGGGTCAAAGCAAGCATAGCATATAAGACTACCTGTGATAGACAAGAAACACAATGTTGTTGACAAATCGTAATAAAGGATAATTCTAAGAAACCGATACATAATGGCCCGAAACAAAGCACAGGTGTTGATTAAAAGAATCCACAGATCAAGTAGCATGAAGTTAAAGGATTCAAACAATACATTCATAACATTTGAAAGTTTGGTCCGAGTGTGGATAGAATATAATGGAAGATCTCTGAATGCCGATCTTATGTGTCTAGAGCATAAGCAATGATGATATCAAATAATTGACAAAGATTTAATAATTTCTAGGAGATGAAGGAAGCATCTATTACACTGGTTGGAATGCAGCCAAAGTGACTTCTCCATGAGCATGGAGATACAGATACGACATCGTGCTAATTGTGACAGCGATCGTCATCCAGGCAGCACACTGAAACGTTCATTAAATGGACTATGAGCATAATACTAGTGACACTAAGAATAGAATCATGGAGATATCCAATTGCAATTAGACCATTATCTACAAAGCAGTGAAGATTAAAAGACATCAAATGGAACTGATATGAAATATTTTTACTATATAGAGAATATGTATCCGTTCTACACTTGCCCCAGTTGGTTTTATTAACATCTGTAGAAAGTGCAATGACTACATCACCGAACTACAGACATCTGAAGAATGAACCAGGAACTTTTACTGGTAGTTTGTAGACATTATGTCACCTTGATTCTGGAAAACTAATGACTGAGAAGCGGATAATTGCTTCACAGAACAAGCAGAGGCACCTCCGACAATAGTATCTTAGACAACTGAAGACAACTCCCAAGAAAAAACAAGATTTCTAATTTTAGAAACACATTATAATGCGTAGGCTGAAACAAGGCTTGATATATGCCCAAGTTAGTACACATGTCATCGGTCTTTTCATCAACAGTCAGTAAGCAATTAGAGGACATCACACACACACTCACACACTTGCCACATTTTTTTTTTGGAAACTTTCACACAATTGCATACTGTACCTTCCATATGTCTGTATGACTGAGCTGCTCACTTGGATCTATGCCGAAAATTTTAGCATATCCAGCATTGGACTGTGCAAAAACCCACAAGTTTATCCCCCAAAGCCAAACCATCACGGTCTGCATGAACGAACAAGTGTTTTAAACAAGAGACTCAGCTCGAAGTCGGAAGCTCATAAACTTAAAATGGATAAAATGAATGTGTTACAGAGTACTAAAGATACCATGAGCAGCAGCGGATTATAATACAAAAAGGCCTCGTACACAAAGAAGTTGTCTCGCAGATTTATGCTGATCATCCCCATGACTAATTAATCCCATTTGTCCAACCTGCAACTGAAGCTATATAAGCACACTCACTCACTACGTGTTGACAATGAACCAAGTACTAACTAGTTCTTGCTTGGCATCATGACATTTTCCACATCCAGATCACAGTAGAATAGACAATCCAACAAGTACTATCCACATGACATTTCCACATGTAGATCAACATAGACACTCAAGGATTAAAAAAGAGCACACCCATTTGAATCAATACTATAAAGGGGGGCAAGAGACAATAAAGGAAAGGTCATGTAAAACTGATTTTCAAACAACTGTATCCCCTGTACTCTACCATTCTATAACAGTTCCATCCATACCACAAAGATTCAATTTTTATTTTTCTTGAGAATGATAGGAGAAAAAAGTAATACCTTCAACTTCACGCATAATAATACTACATGTGAAGAACACACTGCATAGTTTATATAGGAGTCTAAGTCAAACTCAAACATATAAAGTGAATACAACAAAATTTGCATATACCTGTTGGACCTCCTCCTAAGTCCTATCCTCCTCCCAGATAGTTTCTCTGCCCAGTTTGACAGTGAAGAAACTGCAGGTTGGGATAAACGGAAAGGGACAAAGTGGATTGTAAAGTGTGTGTACGGAGAAGGTTTGGAGAAGGGACATTTGGACAGATCCTAACTCCGGAAGATGACGGATACTAGTCCTTATTTAACTATTAAAACAGTTTACAGTTTATTCTATTCCGAAAATAACTTTCCGTTTGAATGTAACTCTTACGTAGAAGAATAATAAATACTGGTAATAAAACAGAATCACCGAAGATAGTAGTATAAGATTTGTGGGGGATGATTAAAATTGCGAAAGCGTGAAGATGGTAGTGGAGG
>JAYMSP010001082.1:0-36490 GCA_036897095.1 Plantago elongata | reverse complement strand
TTATATTAAATGAAATGGATGGGTGGGTGGGGGTCATGGATAAACTTGATTTATGTTAAAAGGTTGGGTGGGTGTAAGGGTGGATAGGTGGATGAAAGAGAAATTAATTATTTATTGGAATAGTGGAAGGTTGGGTTGGGTATGATGGTCATGGATAATTATGGTCTTAGGAATCAAAATCAATAGTCGAGTCGCAGTCAGTGGGTCGTCGTCGGTTAGCCACAGTAGGAGCTACACAATCAAGCAGATAAACAGGTACAGGAATGGAATGAAAGGAGGCACTTTAACTTTCCCAGGGCCTGATGCCGAAAGCTCGGAATCACTCATTCAGTCAAGTAGGCAGGAATAAGTACTAGTCGAGGTCAGAATCAAACAAGCAAGCAAGGGAGCAAGAACGAGTACTGGAATAGGAAGATATTGAAAGAGAACAACTTTTCCCAGGGCGGATGCCGGAAGCCAGTTATCACTCACAGTAGGTATCGGGTGCATCAGGAGCTTCCAAATTTCCTGATAAACAGATAAACAATACTACTCAATTCCCGACCTAAATAACTTAAAAAGGTTCCTCACACTTTCCATAATTTCTAACGACGTCTTAGTAAATTCTTTCTTATGACGTACGGATTTAATATCCGAGTTTTACCATTATTGTGACACTTTAATTAATTAAATTTGACGCTTAAGCTAAATGACACAAATTAGCAAACTCGACTTTTAAATCTTAAACAGGTCGCAAAATTATCTACTTCTTTTAAGACTGGCAAGGTGACAATTTATTTTACTTTTAACAACTATATCCGGTATTTTATTCCTAACAAGTGTAACAGACGACAAGTCCGTCTCAGTATAAACCTATATCCGGTATAGGATTCTGACCATATAAATTCAACCCACAGACGACAAGTCTGTCCAGTAATATCCCAACTTTTAACGGTATTTAACGAGTATCTGTCCTAATAGTGTAGTATTATTATATTCCTGTCCCGTTAGTCGACGGCAAGTCGACGTTTACAAAAGCCAACAGTACAATTCCCCAGTCGACGGCAAGTCGACGTTTATTCACAATTCAACAGTCTACAGTCTAATTTAAATTCAACACAGTCTATCCTACTATCGACGGCTAGTCGACACTAATTATTTAACAGACTACGGTATGATTTAAATTCTCCATTAACTGATAACAAATACTAATAACCTGTAATTACACTAATTATCCGTCTAATGACATTGAACGATAATTAATAATAAATGATAATTAACGATAATTAACTAACGATAATTAATTAAAGATAATTAACAAACGATAATTAACGGTAATTAGCGATAACAATAGGGATAACGTAATACTGACCGCACGAGCATCGAGCGGCGGGCGGCAGTTGCTAGTCGAGGCGGGGTCGAGGCGGCATGAGGTGGAATAATTGGTCGAGTTAACGACGCTATTCCGAAAAACCAAAAGAGGCGGCGGTTGGTGGCGTAAGGCCGGGCTAGGGGCGGTAATATATTACTATTAACCGGAACTTGGTCGAGTTAACGATGCTTGGCCAGAATTTGGGGTGGAGTGGAGCACGGTGGTGCTCGGAGGAAATGGGACTGCAGGAGAGGAGAGATGAGAGAGAGGAAGAATGAATTGTGGTGTGAGAACAATGGAATGGGGAAGACCGGTATATATATAGGTCCGGCGGCTGGGAATGTTGGTTTGAGGGGGCGGTGGTAGGTCGGAAATCGGCCGCGTGTTCCACACCGTTTACCCCTTCTCTCGCCGCGTGTTTCCTCCCCGACCGTTCGTTTTCTGTTCCTCCCACGCGCAGTGGGATCTGGCGGCGCCGCCTGCGGCCGGTGTTCCTTGATTGGCCAGCGTTGGGTGGTGGCACGTGGGTGCAGGTGGAGCAGGCGGCTGGCACGAGGAATCGATTTTCTTGGCACGGTAATTTGGAGAAACAGGCGGCTGGGAATTTTTGGGAAGAAAGGTGACGGGAAATGATCATTATGTCCTTAATGAGAAGGAAAGGAAAAGAACGCTAGGGGTATACCGGTATTTTCGCGATTATATATAACTGGATCATTCTGGCTTCTAAACGACCTGCGAATAAAATCTGAAAAAATGGAAAATCGATTCCCGGACACTTTTCAAGTTGTACTCGAGCCATAGGAAAAATAAAATAAATAATTTTTATTTTATTATTATTTTATTAATAAATTACGAAATTTCCTTTTAACGTCGAATCATCTCAGCGTTAAAATTCTAATTTAGACCTAACCTACTTACGTAATATTTTCACTCGTTCGAAATAATAAAATTAATATTTAAATAAAATTTTCGGATAAGCGGGGAAAATTGGACGGACCTTGCATAGACTGGCAGCGATCCGTCGTTAGTCCGTCGATAAGACGCCCGTTGTTAAAACGGGCGTCGTTAGATCCTTAACGACGGATAGTATTAATCGTCGTTACATATAATGACGAGTAATAGTTACTCCATCGTTAATTCACCATTGACCATTAACGACAGATTAACTTTATCGATCCGTCGTTAGTGTATTTATCCGTCAATAAATACTAAAACATTATCCGTCGTTAGTGGCCTGCCAGACATAACGACGGATAATGTTTAACCATCATTATATGTAACGATAAATAACCCTTATCCGTCGTTAATACCTGGATTTTTTTTAATTTTTTTAAAAAATTTCCTGTACCTGATCTATCGATCAGTCGATTTGCATCTGTTATGCCACCCAAAATAATTATAAATAAAAGACATTCTAAATGAACGAAAAGTTTATAAAATATCATTATAAAAAAAATTCATCACATTAAACATATTCGTACATAAGTTCAAGTATCATAACAATCATAGAAGAGTTCAATGTAATGAAATAGAAACATAGTATCACTAGTCATCATCGTTAGGGTGATGGTTTCGCTGGCTCATGAGCTCCATCATCTTTCTCATCTCAGCCATCTCTCGCTCTACTTTGGCCTCGTGTGTCTCGAACTTGGTATGCAATGTATGAATCTCACGCTGTAGAGGAGTGACTATATGATCGACCTCGTGCTGAGTGGAATGGCGACCAATGGATAAGCTGGTCGCACATTTCTTCCCTAGACTCCCGACTCCATAAACCCGATCTTTCTCGTCTGGTGGGTTCACCTCTAGGAAGATACGGTCCTATTGATCAATGGATAACTCCTTAGTTTGTGTCCTCTCAGCGATCCTCCTTTGCACCTCAGTTTGCAATATTTAGAACATTCATATGAAATAAGATACTAGTATAAGCATTTCATCTATTTGTTATAGTACAAATGAAAAAAATAAGTATGAAACTAAAAAGAAATGATTGTACCGAAATCTGCTCTGCCCAAGTTCAGTGGCTAACATACCACACATGCAAATAGTCCTACAATTTACTAACATATACGATGACTAACATATCACCAAAGTCCAGTGGCTAACATACCACACATCCAAACAGTCCTACAATTTACTAACATATACGGTGACTAACATATCACCCAAGTATGGTGGCTAACATACCTCACTAACAGTTGTACAATTTATCAACCATTTACCAAACATAATCATCAAAAACAAAAGATTTTCAGTATTGTCTAACTAGAAATGCTTACCCTGAGCTCGTCAAAGTAGAAATGCTTAGTCACATCACTGAGCGTTGACCACTTCTCTTCTCCTTCACTAGGCCTCTCCGTACGGGTCTTGATGATCTTAGTCAACTCCTCAGAAACATGCTTCGGCCAAAACCTACACATATCAATGAATCAAGTACTTATTAGTAAATGAGAAGGTCATTTAATTTATACGTAATCATCATCTATGTATTTACAAAAGCATAGATCATTACTTATCCGGGCCGTTAATGAACATGACTGGCCTCCCTAGGAACTTGGCACCGTCTACTATCTCTAGCCCATGAGGACACCCATCGTCTGGGAACTCCTAACATTAGGATATGTAGACACATTCTCATTACCGAACCATGTGGGGTCTGGCTGACATGAGTGTTACCCTGACTGCTGCTATGACCAACTTCATCGAGTGGAGGACTACTACCACCGGTCTCTCCCCACTATGGTTCCCACTAGTCCTGGGTAGGCAGTATGTACACTTTTTGTGGCGCGGCATCTGAAAGAGCATTTGACAATGAAAAAGAAAATTGTATTAGTACAAGATATAACTAGAAATAGTTAAGTAAAACATATACATTGCATAAGTAGTAAAACACAACATGTTAGGATATTCATTAAATATCATTAAATATATAAATAACCTATAATGCACACATACCCTCTTCCTCGCCGCCATTAGTTAAATCTACATATTCATCGTCATTTAGTTGTATGTATTCATTAGTTGCATGTACATGATTCCTAGTTGTATCATCAGCAGACTCTCCTTGGTACGAGTTGATAATTGATTTGTCCTTGTGAATATACTCTACCCTGGAGTGTGCTCGTATATGTATAGCAGCTGACCAGTCTATCTTATCTCATTTTAGGCCTGGATATTCAAAGAAAATGACCTGGCTTGATTGATCAGCCAGGATAAATGGTTCGTATTTACTACAGTACCTCTTTCTACGGTTAATCTCAACCATTTCGTACTCCTTGTGCCCCCAAGTACCAGTTGGAGTGGGATCATACCAGTCAACGTCAAACAAGATTGTTCCTTTCAAAGGCAATCCTGCATATTCTAGTCGAATTATTCTTTTTCAACTTCCCGTAGAAATCAAAATTATCATCTGATCAGGTTTGATCAGCCCTCTTCTCACACACCCCAGAGTTGCTTGTGGACATGGCCGTGTTAGAATCCATTGTGTGAAATCTCAGACCGTTCACTATGTGATGGGAATGTGTGGGCAACTCTCAATGGACCCTCAGCTAGAGACTCTGAGTAAAGCAATGTGACTTCATTCACAGGATCCCGAACATTGTCCCTAAACCAGTCTGAAAATTGCTCAGGCAACTTCTCGTCTAGCAGGTTTTCATTTCATCATTTGTCATAATTGCATTCTTTGCAAGACAACTCTCTTTGAATACATTTGAGAAGATAACAAGCATTCTTTATTATTACTTTGAATTACAAATTTATTGTGCAGTAATACATTATATATAAATTAATGAATTAGATACTTATCGAGCAAAAATCGTCATATATTTTTCAACTTAAGCACAATTAGTTAGGACATAATAGTGTGCTGCATTGAACTCTCTCTTATCATTCCAATACATTGTACTTTTTCCCCCTTAGCTCTCCCTCACTTTCTAAAAGCAGAAATTGCTCGATCATCATCCTCTCCAGCTACGAATATATCAGCATTTCTAGTTGGTTTAGATGCCTTTGTCAACATCATCTCCAAAGTAATAGGAGCAGAAGGTTGCAAATTCCTCTCGAACGTAAACATTGGCCATTGATCCCTCAGGCTTACCTTTGTTGATGACATACTTCTACAATTTGCCCAGGTATCTGGAACGCATGTATAGTTTAGGTAAAATATTGCAATTATATGAAATAAATTTACACATTATTAGATAGGTTTGTCTTTACCTTTGAATGGATACATCCATCGATACCGAACCGGTCCAGCAAGTCTCGCTTCATGAGGGAGGTGGACTGGCAAGTGCTCCATAGAATCAAAGAAGCTAGGTGTAAATATACGCTTGAGCTTGCATAAGATCAATGGTATGTTATTTTCAAGATTTGCTAACATATCATCAACAACCACCCTGTTGCCCAAATTCCTAAAGAATAAGCTAAACTCCGTGATAGAACTCCACATGGGTTTAGGCAGCAGTTCTCGAAAAGCAACTGGGAGTAACCTCTCCATGAACACATGACAGTCATGACTCTTCATTCTAAACATCGTTGTCTTCTTCAAATCTACACATTCTCCCATGTTCAATACATAATTATTGGGAAACTTCTATCCATTCACCCAAACAAGAATTTTGTTCCTAGCTTGAGTGTCTATTGAGAAGCATGCCTTAGGCCACTGCCCCTCCCTCATTCTTCTTGGCCAACTCTGGCCTCTTACACCATGTGTTCAACTCGGTTCTAGATTTGACATGGTCTTCCGGGGATGATGCAAATCGTGTTGAAGAAGTTCTCAAACACGTTCTTCTTAATATGCATGAAATCTAGATTGTGACCTATTAGAAGACTACTCCAATAAGGTAAGTCCCATAAGATGCTTCTCTTCTTCCATCCACATTTGTTTTTAATTCTCTTATTATGCTTCTCCTACCAAAGTTCAGTTATTTTCATAAGACCTAGTGCTTCAATCATTACTAGTATTTGTGCACCAGTAAATTGTATTGGGGGGCCTTTAGTCACTACTTTGCCTTTCAAAATTGAGTCTTCTTCTTTCTGAATCGATGGTTCATTGGTAGAAACTTTCAATGACAGTCAAACCAACATTCCTTCCCGCTCTCGTTCAATCTAATTAAATGCATCAGTGTCCACCAAACAATGTGGACAAGCTTTGAAACCCGAAGTTTTCCTTCCAGGTAACATAGAATATGCGAGAAAATCACTAACTGTCCACATCAATGCTTCTCTCAAGATAAAGTTCTTCTTTGTTGACACATCATATGCTGGAATATCCTTTTCCCACAGTTCGATCAGCTCCTTGATTAGGGGCTGTAAAAATACATCAAGCTTTTGTCCTGGATCCTTCGGCCCAGGCACCAAAGCAGTAAGGAACATGAACGGTTCCTTTATTCACTCACTTGGAGGCAGGTTGTACGGTGTCACCATCACTGGCCAACGACAGATAACTATATCCATAGTTACACAACTACCAATAATTTATCTATCATTGTTTTTTAATTCTCCTTTTCTTTTAAAAAAACTTGTCAACTAATACAACGATGGATACGACATCCGTCGTAATATTTAGTGACGGATGAGTTAATTCGTCGGTAAACAACGACGGATTAACTAATCCGTCCTTAAATATAACGACGGATAAGCTATCCATCGTTATAATGTAACGAAGGATAATATCCGTTGTTATGGCTAGCGATTCATCTCTAGCCAACGACAGAGACTATCCATCGTTAATTGTCGTCAAGATCAAAGCCAACACCTGTGACGATCGAGAAGCGTTCTTCGAAGAGTTCATCAAGTCCTCAAGAAGATTGCCATTGCTCGCCCTAAACATTCACAAGTCCGCCAGTTCGATCCGAGATCAAGCTAGAAAGCCCTCGCGTTGACGCTCACTTGACTTTGAAGTCATTAACTCTAGACTGAAGAATTTGAAGATCCATGTCCGTCGTCTTAGGAAGCCAGAATCAGAGTATTAGACTAGATAATTGTACCTCGCATTAAACAAATCAATTGTATTATCATTTGTGCAATTTTACTTGCTAAAATTTTTTGGCACTCCCAGTGGGACCTCTCTACCTCTCATCTCTAGAAAAGAACCATCCTCCTAGGAATACAATCAACTTTTCTCAAACTTCAGATGAAGCATAATCCAAGGGTGCTGAAGACCCTCAAGCTACGGCTAACAAAGCCTTTGAAACTTAAGTGCCAACTGCCACTAATAAGGATGGAGAAGAAACATTTGATGATAACGGATTTCCTCCTAAGACAAATGAAGCTCCTCCACAGTTCACGGCAGGAGGTAATCTTTCGCTTGATCAAATGGTGTTTGCCCTGGAAAAATCCATTGATTATATAATGAAGCGTACCTAGGACCATGATGCAATGATTGCAAAGCTTATGACTCGAGAACACACACCTGAGAAACCCTTAAGCAAGGAAACAGCTGAAACTAGCAAAGCAGGAGGAAAGCGCCACATTGTGAAATATGAAAAGCCATCATAATATAAGCAAGGAGCGATGTCAATCAACTCCAGTAAGCTAAAATATTTCAATAAGGGATCTTTGAAAGAGAGTCTCGAAAAAGGTTACAAGTCGTCCATCACTTATAGTAAGCCATACACACGAAGGATTGATAGTATGAGGATGCCAGCTGGATATCGTACTCCTTACTTTCAACAATTTGATGGCAAAGGAAGTCTGAAGCAGCACATCATACATTTCGTCGAGACATGCAACAATGCTAGGACTTGTGGAGATCATCTTGTGAAGCAATTTGTTTGCTCGTTGAAGAACAATGCCTTCGACTGGTATACCGACCTAGAGGTTGGATCCATAGGTAGCTGGGATCAACTAGAACAAGAATTCCTCAACCGTTTCTACATCACACGAAGAACTGTTAGCATGGTCGAGCTCACCAATGCACGTCAATGGAGAGAAGAGCCAGTCATCGACTACATCAACCATAGGAGGAATTTGAGCCTTAGTTGCAAACATAGATTATCTGAAGCTTCTGCAATCGAAATGTGTGTACAAGGGATGCACTGGGAACTCCAATATAATCTCCAAGAAATCCAACCACGGTCATTTGAAGAGCTAGCCACTCGTGCACATGATATGGAGCTAAGCATAATAACAATAGTATCGATGGCCCTCCCGTGAACGAATCACGCAAGCACGAAACCAAGAGAGGGGGCAAGTCACTCTCGAAAGGGAAGGAGTCAATGGCCTCAAATTCTACAAAGATCACTGTGCCAAGAGGATCGAAAGACCATGAGAAAGTGGCCTACGTATCGACAAATTGCTCACAAAGAGAAGAATAAAGGAGGTCTACTTTGAAAGAGATGATGGCAAAGCAATATCCGTTTCTCAATTCTGATGTTCCAAGAATAGTCAATGAGCTATTGAAGAATAACTTGATCGAGTCCAGAAATGAAAAGACCAAATGAAGAAGGACGCTTTGATGATCCCAAGTACTACAAGTACCATCGTCTCAAAAGTCATCCAATCCAAGATTGTTTCGTTTTCAAGGAGAAGGTAATGAAGCTTGTGAAAGAAGGGAAGATCTCACTCGAGGAGGAGAGTGTGGATGTTCATACTATCTCATCAACCGAAATTAATGCAACCATCACTCCTCCACCTATGGAAAACGTGTCTTCCCCGACCAGAGAGTTAAAGCCTACCGACTGCATGAACACAATATCATTTGGTGACGAGGATTTTTTACTTGGCTCCAAACCCCACAATAGGCCGTTATTTGTAAGCGGATTTATACATGAGCATAAGGTGAAAAGTATACTCATCGATGGAGGATCTGCGTTCAACCTCCTGCCATTACGCACCATGAGAGACATAGGAATTTCGGTTGAAGATCTTGGCAGCAACCGACTAATGATCCGTGGCTTCAACCAAGGAGGTCAAAGAGCAATATGCATTATACGATTAGAGTTGATAATTGGCTAGATGTCATTAGTTACAATCTTTCATGTTATTGACGCTAAGACATCCTACGACATACTCCTGGGGAGGTCGTGGATACATGAGAATGGTGTAGTTCCTTTAATTTTGCATCAATGCTTCCAATAATACTAGAATGGGATGGTCAAGAAATTGATTGTAGACAAAATGCCCTGCACTGAAGTCGACTCTCACTTTGCTTATGCGAAATATTACATAGAACGCGCCAAGATTCCAGGTGAAGAATCAAACTCTAGTGAAGAGTCCAAATACCAAACTGTCACGCCTGATAAGGGGAAGTCATTATACCAACGCCGTCATGTTAAAGTCTCACATGTAGAAGATGGTTGTTTGAATGGTCTTACCCTACCCTTGACGAAGCTCAACATCACCAATCCTATCAAACCGCCACTTGAGGGATTCGTTCTCCCCATACAAGGAGGCTTGGCAGAACATGAAATAGCTCATCTTGAGGATCACTTTGGACCTAAAGCTTTTAAACTTTTGGTGAAAGCATAATATAATCTTAAGAAGGGCTCTCCGCTTAGAGAAGATGCATCAAAGTCCACTAGCTCTCAATGTAATGGAAAAACTCAAGAAGGTTTGGGATTCACACGACCAAGCCCGATATGTATCACCATCAAGCGAGCTACTATCAATTATAAAGAAGAGGATGAGAAGTCTGGAACGGAGAGTAGTCTTACCAATGGTCATGACATTTCTCAATGAAACTCTATCTTTGACAGATTGGGAACCGCCAAAAGCAACGTGCACCAAAGGTTCGGAGCGGTTAAGATATATGTACATCAAAGGTTGTAACCAAATACGAAATATGTACACCAGAGACTAAAGTTAGCTAAATCCATACACCAAAGGTTAGGACCCATAAATCTCGACAAGGAAGAAGAGGCTATTAAGCCATATGCCTCCGACAAATTACGAAGTTTAGTTCCATATCGCATGACGAGGGATGACGATATCAAGTCTCACATGGTGAAGTACTCAAAGTTAAGTCGGTCACGGTAGTCCATACAAAGCCACAGGCAATGAAGGGGGCGATGACATAGAATCATCACATCACCTTGAGAGATTGTGATGGCAATGAAAAGGAGGAGAACGATGAAGAAGCACCGCCTGAGCTTGAGGAGGGAATTAAGCCCACCATCGATGAATTGAAAGAAGTCAATCTTGGTGATGATGGAAATCCCCGACCAACTTACATCAGCGCCTCCCTAGGTCTTGAAGACGAAGTGATGCAAGCAACTTGCATCGCCTTGCTACAAGAATTCATAGATGTATTTTCTTGGAAATACAAAGAAATGCCTGGACATGTTCCCAAGATAGTCGTACACCAACTCGAAGTGAAAAGTGGAGCCAGGCCTATAAAGCAAGCTCAATGGAGATATCATCCTGAGTTGATTTCTCTCATTGATGGCGAGGTGAACAAGCTCATCGAAGTAGGGTTCATTCGCGAAGTCAAGTACCCCACTTGGATCTCCATATAGTCTCGGTGAGGAAGAAAAATAAACATATTCGAGTTTGTGTGGACTTTAGGGATTTAAATTCTGCATAAAGATGACTTCCCACTGCCTATACCAGATGTTGGTCCAGATAAAGACAAACGAAAAGACTAGGGGGGGGGGGTTCAATAGTCTTTTCAAACTTTTGTCGATAAATACTATTTCTCAGAAATTGGTGGGTTTCTAATACTTCGATTCAGAGAGCGGAAGACTTAAGTGATAGATAAATGTAATTGTGCTTTGCAGTAATAAATATGTGTGAGTGTAAAGCTGGAATGTAAATACAGAATAGTAAATAACACAACAATTATAGTGGTATCTAGAGGTGGCGTAATCCTTCACTAATCCACTCGGCCTTTCTGAGACCTAGAATTCACAAGAACAAACAATTGAGTTCACCTTACAATATATCCTATTCTAAGATCCCCAAAACAAATGGTTCACAACCAAATGTTCCCCCCGAGTTTTCCCTAGCTCCTTGAGCCAAGTACTTCATTTACTCAAGATAACCTTGGAGCTTTTCCTTTATTTCCCAAACCAAGTACTTCATGTACTCCACGCCTTGATGGTGTTGGTTATATGTTGATTTGTCAGGTATGCTTCTCGTATAACTTTTTAGCTATATTTTCAGAGAGCTTAGAAGAGATAACACTACTGGATACAATTATTCAATGTGGTAGGTTCTCTTTATTGACCCAAGTAATTGATATATGTTCTGGAGAATGAAAATTAGAAAGGGTAACCGAAAGTTTAACTCTTTTACGAATAACAATCTCTTGTTATAGGTTCAGGACACTTAGAACTACTAGTGATTCTCCGAGCTTGTTAGTCGCAATAGAAAGCTTGGAGAATGGTAGTATGAATGCTTGAAAGAATACTTGCTTGATAGTAGATATGAGCGTAGCTCGTGTGTGTATTTCTTAGCTTCTAAGTGGTGATATTTATAGATGAATTTGAGAGTCGTTTGAATAGTATCCATAGACCTTCTCAAAATTCAATCCGTTGATATATCAAAATGAGTACTCAAAAGTCCCTTTCTCACTTTCCAGAGAGGACTATGCATCGATCAACTTTTCAGCCGGTGTAATTAATGCACTGTACTATTTCATGTCCTGTAGACTCAAAGGACTCATGAGCCTTTCTGAAAGCTAGCATGCTCATGAAATCAGTGATGTCATATGTCCAGAGACTTGTTATGTGTAATATATACACTATACAATATGCTTTCTGGTCATAGTCTATCTGAGGAGACTTAATCTTATGTCTTCATAAACTTGTGCAATCTTCAGTCGTCAGATCTTCGATGGAAGTCCATTGCTAGGATCCTTCTTCATGGCCTTCCTTAAAATATAAAATTACATCCAGAGACCTAATAATCCTATTACAAGTTTAACTAGACTAACATACTAAGTGATTTCCTCTTCTACAATGTTCAAGTGAACTAAGAGTACTAGCCACCTTTCTGGACTAAAGATAAGTCATATGGTGATTGATCAAAAATACTAACATATATTCTTTACAAATTTCCCCCTTTTTGATCAATCATCATGAATATCTTAAAGTCCTATGAAAAACATGAAAGTGAAAACAATCCACCATTTAATTATTTCTAATGATATTCAATTAGTTAATTATGTGCAGAAAGTAAACTTCAACAAAATAACAAGAGTGATCTTTGCTGACGAAACCATTGTGTCAAAAGCTAAGCACACATAAAAATCATCTCTCTAAACGCTCCCTTTCCTATTTATGGTTGTGACCTAATTATAGGGTTTGCATCCTACTCCGGCAGCCTCTTGCTGCCTGAGATCCGCCATTATGGCAACCAATAATCCCTCATCTTCCTCTCTCCCGTCTTCTTCTAAGCCCCCGGTCAATAACAATCCCCTTAATCCCAACACCCTCCCCCTTAACTGGATAGATTCATCTACAATTGTTGCTCTTCCTCGTATAGGAAACCCCTCTGCGAGAACTAGTCCTCTGGTTACCCCTGCACAACCTCAGAGACGTCATGATGCTGCTACAGATCCAGAAAGCTCCAACGCTTTCCAGCATAAATTCCCTGAAGACATCATTGCTGCACAACAAAAGGATAAGAACCCAGCTGTTTCATTTGTTGATGCTGTGAACAAATCTAAGGATTCGTTGAAAAACATTTCTCCGTTGCAGCCCCCTCTGTCATTTCAAGAAGCTAGGGCAAAAGGTACATCTCTGGTTCAAGCAAAGCAAGATTTCCTGGTTAAAGGTAAGCCGGCTATTTCATTTTCTGCACAAGAGGTACATACACTTGCTAAACCCTTTTCTCTTACTCTTGTTGGTAAATTTATTGGTAAATCTGCTCCTCACATCAATGAAATTGCCCCTGAATTTAAGAAAGGTTTCTTTATTAGCTTGCTTGATAATCGTCAAATGCTGATAAATTTGTTCTTGGAAGAGGATTTTACTCGTTTATGGCTGAAAAACTCGTTTATTGCTGGTACTACTTTGTTGCTTTCCAAACGGACGCCAGCTTACTCCCCTGAAATTGACTCTCCTTTGGTCCCTTGTTGGATAACCTTCAAATAACTGCCTATTATGCTATTTCATGTTGATGCCTTGTTTGATGTGGCTAAATTGATAGGAAACCCTCTCAGAATGGGTCAAGATACATCTAATAGTACTGTGTTAACTAAGGCTAGAGTGTGTGTTGAAGTAGATGCTTCTGTCCCCCCCCCCCCCCCCCCCCACTAGCATTGTCATAGAAGGTGGTAGAGTGTTTCATTTAGTAGATGTTGTTTATGATGATTACCCAAAATTTGACAGTCATTGTAGTAAACTTGGGCATGAATTGCTTGAATGTTTTATTAAAAACCCTGCTCTAAAAACAAGAAATTTTGTAGCTGGTCATAAGAATGCTGAGAAGAACTTGGAAAAGCAAACTAACCCTGTTGTAAATGAGCAAGCTAATATTCCTATTTTTCCTAAGGATGATGGCAAAGATGTGGACTTTGCAGGTTTTCAAGTTGTTACTAAGAAAAAGAAAGTTGGGCAAAAAGCTAATTTTCAATGTTTTTGGAAGGCTTATAAAGAAAAAAAGTAATTTCTCTTTGGCTAAAAATAAAAACAAAAGAAGTAACCACTGTGCTCCTCCTGTTGAGAAATATCATGTTGTTCATGAAAATCATACTCAAGTTAATCGGGTGGAAAAGGAACCAGTTATTGTACCTATAGTGTCTCTTCAAATAGGAAAAGAACAAGAGTTTGTGCAAAAGTATGCTAAAACTGAACTTGAGATAGAACCTTTGGTAGATACTAATTAATCTAAAGAGAGATTTTGTCATGATAACAGCTTTAGTCCCATTTCTGAATTTTGTGAATCTCCTATTGAAGCTATTAATAGCTCCACTTCTGCAGGGAGAGAAAGATTGCAACTTTTGCAACTGGAACACACAAAGGGTACTGCTAACTCTTGTATGCAGGAAAACTATGGTGCCACTTATAAGGAAGAATGGGAATTTGTCCTTCCCATAAGCTCTGAGAATTCCAATAGGGAAGAATCCTTTCCTCACACTAACTTAGGTATCATCCGTAACTATGAGAATGGTAACATTTCTGAACCAGCTACTTCTCAGGTCAGGAGAAGGCAGTCCTCTAAAAAGCTTTCTTTTACTCCTTAGAACTCTGATCTTGGAAAAGACTCTCAAAAGCAACCCTCTAAAAAAGTGGTGGACATAGATCACAGTACCAAAGCTGGGAGTTTGTTGAGCAAAGTGTTGGCAACAAAGAAACAAGGTAAAGGCAATCAGGTAGTTCCTAATCCTTCTATTGTTTTTCCTGTTAGAACACCTAGGAACACTAGGAATTCTAATAGACAGTCTGGTACACTGAGTAACACCCAAGGTTCCAAATGATTATACAAATCTGGAATATTAGGGGTATTGGGAACCCTCAATCTCAACAAATGGCTTCTTATTATATAAAAACAATAAAACTTGACATTTTGGTTCTTCTGGAGCCTCTTGTGGAATTGAATAAGCCTAAGTACTGTAGGTTATTAGGTTTTCAGAATATTCACAGCAATGTGAGCAATAAAATATGGGTGTGCTCTACTGTACAATTTGAGGTGCAGATCATTGTCAATCATGAGCAATTCCTTTTTTGTGAAATAACAAATATTACTTGGTTTGCTACTTGGGTGTATGTTAAGTGTACCAGGAATGAAAGGAAATTGGTATGGGATCATGCCACTGCTGCTGCTCCTCCTTCTCATATGCCTTGGTGTATGGGGGGAGACTTTAATATCATAACCACACCTGCATATAGGGAAGGAGGAGCCATGCCAGACCTTCTGGCTATGGTTGATTTTGGTAATATTATCATTGCTAATGGTTTACTAGATGTTGGCTTCAAAGGTAATCCTTTTACTTGGTCCAGAGGCAGTAATATTAAGCAAAGATTGGATAGGTGTTTGTTCATCAACTCTTGGTCTCTTAAGTATTCCAAAACTGAGTTTCAACATGGCATCCTTAATGTTTCAGATCATAGACCTTTGTTGGTATGTGCTAGTGATGTGTTATCTCAACATAAATCCACTTTCAAATAACAAAATATGTGGACTTTGCATCCTTATTTCCTTCAAGAAGTTAAAAACAATTGGGACATGCCAGCTTCTCATTCTGGGCTAAAAAAAATGCAACAAAAGCTTTTCAGGTTAAAACAATTTTTAACTTGCTGGCACAAAATGCACTTTGTCAACATTTTCTCTAGAGTTAAGTCTTTGGAAGGAATTGTTGCTTTAGCTGAAGCTCAATGTTTTGTGACTCCTTCTGATAGCAATTCTGTGAATTTAAAAGAAAAAGAATTTAATGATGCTTTGAGTCCAGAAGAGGAATTCTGGAAACAAAAATCTTCTGCTAAATGGTTCACTGAAGGTGAAAGGAACACTTCCTTCTTTCATGCTATGACCAAAAGGAAAATTGCAAGGATGAAAATAACTCAGATTACTACTGATGGTGTCATAATAAATGAGGAGGCTGAGATAAAAAAATCTGATGTTCAATATTTTACTAACCATTTTGCAGGTACTTCATCTCCACTAGAGGATTCTAGTCTGTCACTCCCTGTTCCATTGCTATCTCTTGAGCATAATGGTAAGTTATGTGCTATACCAACTTTGGAGGAACTAAAAACTGTGGTGGATCTATTGAAACCTAACTCTGCTCCTCGCCTAGATGGATACACAGGTAAATTCTTTCAGAAATGTTGGAATATCATAAAACATGGTCTGTTGGAAAGTGTACTTGATTTTTTTTTGCTGGTTCTCCTATTCTTTTGTACTTCACCCATACTAGGATTGCTTTAATTCCAAAAAAAAGCCATGCCTTTGGAATGGGGAGATTATAGACCTATAAGCCTTTGTTATAATATGCAAAAATTCATTTTCAAACTTCTCAATGACAGACTTGCTCTTTTCTTGCCTGAACT
This sequence comes from Plantago elongata, assembly GCA_036897095.1. Classification (NCBI taxonomy): domain Eukaryota; kingdom Viridiplantae; phylum Streptophyta; class Magnoliopsida; order Lamiales; family Plantaginaceae; genus Plantago; species Plantago elongata. The sequence goes on along the minus strand of JAYMSP010001082.1, from coordinate 20,206 downwards.
GATATATTGTAATCAAAGTGTTTTTGTGAAAAATAGAGCTATCATTGACAATATTATTTTGGCTCAAGAGTTAGTACATGTGATAGATACCAAAGTTAGAAGGTCAAATGTTATTGTTAATTTGGATATGATGAAAGCATATGACAGGGTTAATTGGTCTTTCTTAAAGAAGATGCTGCAGCATTTGGGTTTTTATAATCAATCGATAGATATAGTTATGCTCATTGTTTCTCAGTATCAATTTAGCTTGCTTGATAATGGGTCTCCTGTAGGTTTTATACATGCTAAATCTGGTTTAAGCAAGGGGGACCCTTTGTCACCTGCTCTCTTCATTTTGATGAGTCCTATCTGTTTCCCTTAATGCATTGTTTGCTGCTAATCCCTCTATGTACTTCAGAGTTCCTAAGGGGATTCCCATCTCTCACCTTGCTTATGCTGATGACTGTATTGCATTTTGTAATGGCTGTAAGGAAAATGTTAAAACGTTGAAACTTTTCCTTATAAATTATGAAAAACAAACTGGTCAAAAGATTAACATGCAGAAAAGTGGTTTCATACCTGGAAAAAGAGCTAACTCTAAAATCATTGTTGCTGGGTTAGACATGTCTTCTATGTCTTTCCCATTCAAATACTTGGGTGCTCCCATATTCAAAGCTAGGTGCAAAAAAACCTTGTTTGCTCCTTTACTGGATAAAATAAAAGGCAAATTTTCAGGCTGGAATCTTGACTTGTTTTCTCAGGGTAGCAGACTGGTATTAATAAAGAGTGTGTTTTGTGCCTTGCCTATATACATTATACAAGCATTGAATCCTCATGTGTATGTGTTGTGTGAGATTAGTAGAATTTGTGCAAATTTTTTTTGGGGAAAATGTTTTGTAAAAAGTGGGATGCATTCGACTAGATGGCACAATATTTGTTTCCTTGTTAGTGAAAAAGGCCTGAATGTGATGAACTTAACTGATTTAATTGCTGCATTTTCTTTGAAGCTTTGGGTTAAATTTAGAGAGCTAAATCTCTGTGGTCTAAGTTCATGTTAAACAAGTATGCCAAGGATATGTTCCCTGGCAATTGCATTATTAAAAGGTCTAATTCTACCGCTTGGAAAAGAATGCTTAAGGCTAGTAAGGTTGCTCAGGAAAATTTATTTTGAAATTGTGGGGAAGGTAAGGTCTTTTTCTGGTATGATCATTGGTTGTATGATGTATATACACCTGAAGAATTACAAGTTGTGGATTATCCTGATGTTATTGATCAATCTCTACTGAGTGCATGTTTGTCTAATGGGCAGTGGAATATGCTAAAGTTGATAAATGCATATCATTTGCATGTGTGCAATAAAATTGTGTGTGCTTATGTTGCTTTTAGTCACTTGCCTGACTTCCCTATTTGGAAACCTTATGTCAATGGTCTTTTTAACACTAAAACTGCTAGAATGATTGTTAGAGATACTAAACATGTGGATGCTTGGTATGATAGGTTTTGGTCACCTTATGTTTCTATTTCTATATCTATCTTTTGGTGGAAAACATATCAAGGTTGGCTTCCGGTTGAGAATACTATGCAAAAGTTTGGCATTGTTATTGCTTCTAAGTGTCAATGTTGTTTTCAGCTAGAAACTCTAGATCATGTCATTCTGTATAATAAGGAAGTCCTTAAAAGTATGGAATTGGTTCTCTAATTTATTTTATGTGCCTTGCTTAAACACTCACTCTGTTGCTCTTAGATTTAAAGCTTGGTGGAACTCTTCCATTCACAGTTGTAAAGGCCACATCAGAAGCATCATCCCATTACTTATTGTCTGGTACTCTTGGAAAGCCAGGAATGCATCCAAGTATCAGAATGTCAAGATATCTGCATTTGGCATTATTTCTGTCATAGTTAAGCATTTAACAAACATGCATTCTTCATTTAAAATTAAAAAAAAAAATTGGAAAGGAAAGGAGATATGAGTATAGTAGGTTTTTTTGGCTTAAAAGTGCATATTTCTCCTCCTAGGCCTCTCATATTAATCCATGGGAAAAAACCCTCTACAGAGTTGGTTAAAGTTAACATAGATGGTTCTTTTTGCTCCTCTTCTTCTTGCTCTACTACAGCTGGGTAAATAGATGTCCTAATGGTAGAGTGTTAAAATGTTTTCAAAGCTATTTGGGAAAATATTCCATCTTTTATGCTGAACTGAGTGCTATTTTGAAAGGTATGCAATTGTGTGTCACTCTTGGTTATACCAAAATTGTTGTGGAATCTAATGCTGCTAATGTGTTGTGTTCTATTGCTAATAAATCCTTGAGCAGGCATTGGACCTTTTGCCACCTTTGGCAAAGAGTTCAAATGTGTTGTGAAGGAAGAGATGTTATCTTCCAACATATTCACAGGAAGGGAATGTGGTAGCAGATTTTCTAGCCAAAGAGGCCTTACATAGGAAGTTGAAGACCACATATATGCTTGCTAATTGCAGTGCAGCTATCAAAAAGCAAGTGTACTCAGACAACACTAGAGTGACATATTTGAGGATACCAAATGACTAACATCACAGAGGAATCATTGGCAGAGGGAGAGCAACTCACTTTGGATAGAGATGAATCTCCCTATGAAGTTCAAACCCTTCTATATGGTAGGTATAAAACTCTTTCCTTTGGAGATGATGATAGCTTTCTAATCATTATCCTCCATCACCACTATCTTGTGGCTTTCTTTTGTGAAAATATAGAGTTAGGGTAGTCTTATAGTCATGACACTTATAAAATAAATTGCAATATTTTAGTAGAAGTGATTTTTCACTGTTATGACAGGAGAGTGGTAAGGGCTTGCACCTTAATTCCTAGGACACTCTCATATCATGAAATACATGTGATGAGACAAAAGCTAATGGCTTTGCTTCTTCCTATAGTATTGCAACCATATCTGATAGCTGAGGTACTGCACTTTCTTTTATCTGATATTAAAAGTAGGACATATGATTTTAATACAAGGTATTTGGCTGTAATTGATCTTTGGCAAGTCTTTAACATCGCTACCTTAGTGCATTCATATGATACACTCCGTACTTGTACATTAAGAGTAGTAGTTACCCTTCAGCTATTACCTCTCTTTGGGTCATCTAGGTTGTGTCATTATTGGTTTGGTTATGAGACTTAGTTTGTTGGTTCTCTAGTCCATTGGGCACTAAAGTTTGCTCTGCGGGATTCTTCTAGCATTGTGGTTATTTGGCTAACTACTAACATGCTAACTACTAACATTCAGGTTTGGAGAACCTTAAACCAAAATTGGCAGTTTTGTTTCTTGGAAAAACACTACAAAGATACTAAATTTCTCAGTTTATGGATGAGTGCCTGCTCTTTTTCTCCTTTTGAAGTGAAGAAAGATTTGAAGCTGTATATCTGTGAATGTAGATTGTTTTGTATAGATAGGAATTTTATTTATCTAGATATTAGGAACTTTGAGATTAAAGATGGTACACAGTATACTGTTGATCTGTTTTGTTATCAGATTGTCACTTGTATACATTGCCCTTCTGCACATTTGGAGGACAAGGGTCAGGAGCACAAGTGCAAGTATCGGCAGCAGCAACAACATCTTTCTGTTAAGCATGCTTATCATCTAGCTCTTATGGAACAGCTAAGTTTTAGCTTGTAAGTTTGGATGTAATGAAGTTATTCCTTCTCATGGGTTCTTATAAACCCCCATGATTATATATATTTTGTTCTCTTATGGATAAATAATATCTAATATTTAAACGGAAAAAAAAAGTGAAGTTATCTTCATATAAATGGTTTCTGAGAGTATGATCTTCAGAAATAACTATTAGAGACCAAAAGTTTTACAAGTATTGAACTAGACAGAACAATTCAGCAAAGTGATACAAAAACTACTAAGTAAATTAGGACAACAGGAGTACCCATGATCCAAGTAAGACATCCTAAAATACTAGTCTTCAAGTCTTCAAAATTAACTTTGGTTCAGAAACCACAAGTTCTTCAGCACCTTTCTGGATCACTGGATCTGGTTGTCAAATTTCCTACAGTCTTCAATATATTCATAAAGACGCTTTCTGACAAAGAGCTCTGTCATTCTGGCTAATTCACAAATGTCCTTATAAGTCCTGGTAGGGTCATTGTTTTTCTAAACAAAGAGCTTGACCCAGTAATATTTTCCCCACTCCCAAGCATGGTCAACCTTAAGCTGAGATAACCCTTGATGTTGATAGATGATCTCCAAATATGCAATGTCATCCATATATTCTTCAGCAGTCATATCGAAGGATTTGTAGGCTTCATGTCTAACTTGTTCTTCTTTCTATAGGTACCACCAAGTTTTTGAACTTTGCAAACATCTTCAGGCTTTGGATAAGGACATATAAATTCAAGTGGCTTTTGCATAGCCTCATTTCTCTTTTGGGCCTCAAACTCAAGCCATGTCTTAGTATGCTCAGGATTTAGCAGTACTGGCCCGTTGGTTCTCCATGCCATCATTTGATCATAAATTGGAGTTGGAACCTTCTTGTTTAGCAAGAGATGCTTTAGCTCAAGAATCCAATATCCATTATGGAGATGAATGCATATGTAGGCTAATTGGATGTCATTAGTTTTGACATACTCAATCTGAGAGCCGATGATCTTTCTTGTTCTTTCTCTTGAACTCTAACAACTATAAGTCTGTGCGCCCTTTTCTATTCAATCCTTTCTCCAGAGAAAGTTCTTCTTGCTTTCTGGGAATTGTGCTGGAGGATCCATCTGGGAAAAACTTGGTGTTTCCAAAAGGGGTTCTAAAATTATTTGCCTTACTGCTAGTGGAGGTCCAGAAGTGTTTCCAACTCACCTTCTCTTCTCAAGTGGATGATCATCATGATTAGTCTCATCATCATCATGAAAGATGTTTTCAAGTGGAGACTTACACCTTTCCTGACCTACTAACTCTCCTTCTCCTTTTTCTTGGTCTTCAGAAGGCTTTTCTTCTTCGGATATAACAATGGCCTTGGAACCCCTGGTTATCACACTCTTAAGCCTGGATCTTGTAGTTACTCTTGGTTCTTCAACAACCTCGAGTTCTGGAGCTTTGTTCTGTGCAGTAGCTTGACTTGTGGAGGGCATAGATTGTTTTCTATTTTTTCCACAACCTCTCTAGGCCCTGCTAATTCTTTTCCCATAGTCATGTATGACTGAGTCAAACCAACAAAAGATTCTGAGAGAGATTCAAAGTTTCTCTGCAGATTGTTGTGCACTTGAAAAAGCTTTTGTAGTTCAGTCTTAAGCTCTTTTTTTTTCCTTTAGGAGTAACGCCTCCTTTTGATTCAGCTCTTCTAAGGGTTTGAAGATGGCTTCGGTTTTCTGAGTAGCAAATTAAGCCTCTTCCAGTGCCCTGTTTGCATTGTTGCAGTCCTCATTCCGGATCATGCCTAGATCCTTCTGGGCTAGTTCTATTGTTGTGGCTCTTCTGAGAAGAAGGCGGGAAAAATGCTTCATTTCTTCTTGGATTGTTTCAAGCACTGCAACATCTTGTGCAAAAGTTTTTGGTAAAGTCTGGCATACACTGAGCTTCTTCCCATATACTCAACGTCTCTGATTGTAGTGGCAGGGTATGAAAATATGTGCATAGCCAGCAATTCCCTCTTCAGATGGGAAGTGTGCATAGCCTCAACTTTTGGTGTCATTCGGTTTGGGTCTTCTTCTTCTTCTTCACTTTCAATGAAGTCTTCATCATAGTCATCCAAACTGACATCCTTGCCTTTTTGTGTAGCCGAAGGAACTTGTTTCTCAGATGCAGCCTTAGCATCATGCTCATCATCTTCAGTCACCAGAGCATCTAACTCTGCAACCGTGACTTCGATGTCTCGTTTGAGTTTAAGTTTCTCATCAAGGAGTTCCCTTTACTTGGCATTTTTGCCTCGAATCTCAGTATCCTGGCTTGCTTCATTCCAATATGGGATTGACATTCCAAAGAGAGTCTTGCTTCTGTCTCCAACAACTTCTTGAGTTTTTCAACTCGAAGTTAAGCAGCTTGAATGTCTTCAGCTTATTTGGTAGCATGTTGAGCCTTTTCCAGTAAGGCTTGTTGGTTTGTAGAAGGTGGTTGATTCTTTGGTGATGATGGTGGTGTTCTCTGAGTATTGGTTGGAGCAGTTTGATGTTCTCCAGAGCAAACCTTTCCATGAGCTATGCCACCAGTCCCTAGTGCTCGAATATCATCATCATTGTCACCTTTCTTATCATCACCATCCTTGTGATGTTCTGAAGGAGGATCTTAGAAGTCATTCTCATTGATATCTTCCTCATCTTCAGAAACCAAATTGATCACATCTGGCAAAGTGACCATGTTTCCATAAACGTCCTCTTGCTCTGAGGGATATACGCCCAATGACTTTGGTAACGCAGGGTCGAAGACCATCTGTTTCTTAGTTTATTCATCACCAGCTTGAAAAGCTACTACTAGTTGTCGTGCCACTTCTTTCAAGAAGTCTTCATGCATCAAAGAATAGTGGGAGTAATTCTTTGTAGGGAACAAAGAATGTATGCAGTTTTCCAGATCAAATGCTCGTGCTCTTCGCTCTTTATGATCGATCACTCTGGCAATTTCTGAAAGATCAGCCTTTCTGAGCTTTTGCCATAACCTGAAGCACTTGAGATGCTTCATTAGAGTGATTGTCTGTAATAACTCGAGTAAGATGAGTGGTCACTCCACATCAATTACTGGCACTTCAACTGGAGCCTGAAAGAAAGAGTAAAAGTTAGTTTTGTTCAAACTACTTGTAGATATATGAGAAATGTGAAGTGACAAGCTTTCTGAGCATACCTGTGTATGTTGGTCCTAATAACGGCAAACGAAAAGACTAGGGGGGGTGTAGTCTTTTCAAACTTTTGTCGATAAACATGATTTCTCAGATACTTGAAGGTATCTGATACTTATAATCAGAGAGCGAAAGTCATTATGCGATAGATAAATGAGTTTGTGTTTAGCGAGAGTAAATGTGTGTGTGTGTGTGTGTGTGTGTGTGTGTGTGTGTGTTGCTGATATCTGAATATAGAAAGTAAATCACACAACAAGTATAGTGGTATCTGGAGGTGGCATAATTCTCCAACTAGTTCACTCAGCTTTCAGAGACCTAGACTAGAAAAGATAATTGAGTTCTCCTTACAATTGAACATATTCTAAGATTCCTATAACAAATGGTTCACAACTAAATGTTCCCCATGCGTTGTTCCCCAGCTCATAGAGCCAAGTACTTCTTGTATTCAAGATAACCTTGGAGTTATTCCATGATTTCTCAAATCAAGTACTTCTTGTACTCAACGCCTTGATGGTGTTGGTTATGATGTTTGTCATGTAAGCTTCCCTTTATAACTTTTCAGTTATATATTCAGAGAGCTTGAAGAGATGACACTACTTGGTATACTTGTTCAGTATATGGTAGGGTCTCATTAACAGACCCAAGTTTGTGAGATTTGTTCAAGAGAATGAATCTCAGATAGTTATCCAATAATTCAACTCTTTCACAAATTACACTACTTGTTGAAGGTTCATGAAACTTAGAACTACTAGTGATTCTCGAGCTTATTAGTCGCAACATATAACTTGGAGAATTGTAGTATGAATGCTTGAGAGAATACATGCTAGATAGTTGATATGATCGTAGTTCGTGTGTGTATTTCTCAACTTCTAAGTGGTGATATCTATAGGTGAATTTGATAGTCGTTTGAATAGTATTCGTTAGACATATTTTAAATTCAACCCGTTCATATCTTGGAATTAGTACTCCCATGCGTATATCTCTTTTCAGAGAGTTCTGCAGAAGGATAGTGACATTTATGTCCAACATTAAATGCAGTGTACTATATTTCGTCCTGTAATCTCAACGGATTCATGTAGCTTTCTAAAGCATCACATGTTCAATCTCTTAGAAACTAGTTGTCTCAAAAACTTGTTCTAACTTTGTTTTGTGAACAAAACACAAATCTTTACATAGCTTTCTGGAAGCAACTATCTGAGGAGACTTTCCTCCTTTGTCTTCAGCTACCTTTGTGCAAAAGGTCTTCTCCTTTACTTGGATGCCTCCTTATTGGTCTTCTTTGAGCTAAATGAAATTTACATTCAGAGACCTAATATCCTATTACAAGGTTACTAAAAACTATCATACTTGGTGTGTTTCTTATTTACAATTGTCAGCTGACCTAGAGTACTAAACACTTTCTGAAACTAGGATAAAGTCATTGTGCTTGAGTGATCAAAATACTAACAGATTTTCCTTACAAATTTCCCCCCTTTTTTATCAGACAACAATGACTATCACTAAAGTCCTATTATAGATTGGAGAAGTCAAATTAGCAGCACTTAATCATTTCAGAATGATATAGCAATTAAGTTCAAATAAGTGCAGAAAGTAAGACATCAACCAAATCACAAGGAGTGATCTTTGTTGACAAGTTATCTTCTATTAATGTATATGAGAGTATGATCATCAGAAATTACAATTACAGAACATAAGATAACTTAGTAGAATATATCAAAGTCAATACATCATCAAAAATACACGAAACAATACATAGGGAAACTAGAACAATAAGAGAGTCCAAGCTCCAAGTAACATTCTAATTCCGCTGTCTTCAAATCTTAAAAATCTTCAAAACACTTATGTTATCAGCAACCTCAAGCTCTTTAGTCAGTCAGTCATTCTGGGTTAGTTTCTGAATCTCTTAACCTGGTGCTCTCTTTTGTCAATGACATAATCTAAGAGATAGGTTCGTACAACCATTTCAGTCTCTCTGGCAACCTTGCACTTCTCTTTGTAGTCCAGATCAGGATTCTTCTCATGAAACTGTCTAACCCAGTAGACTCTTCCCCTTTTCCAGGCATGCTCAGTCTTGGTCTCAATCAATTTGAAGTGCTTGTAGATGACTCTCAAATAATGCATGTCATCTTCATAATCATCCTTAGGCATATAGTATGACTCTTGTGGTAGCACTCCAAGCTTGTTCTGTGAGCTATATCATGTTCTCAGCAATTTAGGCACTTTAGGAACATCATATGGCTTGTATATAGGAACCTCTTCCTTCATATCCTTAGCCATGGCATCTCTTCTGAATTTTACTTCAAAATTAAGCCATGTTTTCACATGAGCAGTATTTGTCAGATTGGACTTTCTGATCCTCCATGCCATCATTTGGTTATAGATATGATTGGGAAATTTCTTGTTCAACAATAATTGTTGGAGATCCATAATCCAGTAGCCATTCAGTTGTCTTATGCATTGACATGCACACTGGCTATCATGAGTCTTGGTGTACTCAATTAATGCATCTTCTGGCTTGGGGGGAAGAACTTCAGTGTTGGTTCTCCTAAACCTTGCATTTCTTCTTTGTCTTCTGTTCATTCTGGGATGCTCCCTAGATGTGTTCTGAGTGGGGTTTTGACTTGAACAACCACCATGGACAGATTTGGAATGTCCAGATGGTGTTCTGGCAGCTATTGGAGTACAACTATAGGTTCAGATACCTCATCAACTCACTTTCTCTTTCTGTGGAGATGATGCTCATCATGATCAGTATCTTCATCATCATCAAGATTGTTGTGGCCTTGATCATTTGGTGAATAGGTATCTTCATTATCTATCTTCTTGGTTATCTCACCTTCTTCTTCTTCTTCTTCTTCTTCTTCTTCTTCTTCTTCGTCTTCTTCTTCTTCAGAAGGTTTATCAGATTTCCTTGGGGACTTGGTTCCCTTTGGATTCACCTGTGTAGCTCTTGATCTAGTCAATGGGGGTGGTGGTGGTAGACTTGATGAGGAGGGAGGTTCTCTGATGGTTAGAGTTTTTCTACAAGATGCTTCCTCTTGCCTGATTCTCTTCTTGATCCTTCCCCCTTAGTCATTATAGTCTGAGTCAAATTGACATAGGGATATTCTCTAGTGGTTCATACACATGGTCTACTTTCCCAGCAACATAACTAGATTCCATGAGTGCTTTATGAGCTGCCTCTAAATCCTCATCTCTTTGCATTCCCATATCTTTTTGTATAATCATGAGAGATGTGGTCCTTCTGGTCATCAGCTTAACAAAGGCTTTGAATTATGGAGGGATGGTGGCCAATGCAAGATTGTTTTGTTCAAACAATTCATTCTTCAAATTCTTCAAGACTATGAACTTGTTTTAAAAAACATTGTGGTCAATTAGAGCTTTATCAAAGGCCTTGGGTGCAATCACCTTATCTTCAGATGAGACACAACCATGTGATCATTTATATTGTCCACCTCTCTTTCTTCCTCATCTATTCCAGTAGGATTGTTGGTACCATCCTCATCAGACCAATCAATTGAGGACTCAGCTTCAAGGGCATCAATGGATTTCTTCCCTTTGTCCTGTGATGGCCCGGCTAGTTGCAATGCAACCTTAGCATCTTGCTTCTCTTCTACTAGTGATTGAATATGAACCACAACATTTTCTATTGAGTTCTTTATATTGAGTTGCTTACCGAGAAGTTCATATTCCTTCTTGTTCAGTGCCTCTAGTTTCTGGATTTTGGCCTCTTTCTCAGTAAGCAAATCATCAAGCCCAGATAATCATGAGCTTCTTTCTCCAACAACTTCTTCAGCTTGGAAGCTCTAGCCTCAGCTTTCCATTCAGGAATCCTTGCTACTTGTTCTTCATCTTGTTGTGGAGAGGTGTGAGTTGGTGATTTTGAAGATAGTGGTGGTGTTGATACTTTATGTGCAGATGGCAGTCATGCACTAGATGCTCCTCTAGCCTGAGCATTTCCACCAGCTTCTGGAGTGGGAGCCTCATCATCATCATCACTATCACTATCATTCGTTCTGGTTGGATATTAAGAGGGAGGGTCCTCAAAGTCATTTTCATCTATCTCCTCCTCTTCATCAGACACTTGATTGATCACCATTGGCAAGGTGGTGACATGCACATTTGCTTCCTCCTGCTCAGAAGAGTAAACACTCTCTTGGGCAAGGTAGGCTTGTAAGCTATCCACCTTCTAGTCTCTTCATTCGCATCTAGAAATGCTTTTTCAAGCATTTTTACAATCTCTTTAGAGAATCCTTCATGCATCACTGCAGAGAAGCTGTAACTCTTTACATAATAGGTGGCATGGATATATGTCTCTAGATCCAAGGCTCTTTCTCTTCTAGCCTGGTTGTCTATCAAGTTGACAATATCTGCAAAGTCAGCACGTCGAAGCTTCTGCCATGGCCTGAATAGATGGAGATGTTTCTTTATGGTTTAATCTCTGAAGAACTTGTGCACTGCATCAGAAGAAAGTGCCGAAGTTGATGGTACAATTGTTAAAGCCTGAAAGAGAGAGAAGTCTTGTAATTTCAAAGACTTTAGAGTAATCTGAGTTTGAAAGATAAATTCAGTTTCCGAATTACCTGTGTTTCAAATGCAAGCTCAGAAAGGTCTACCATTGGAATGGCAGCCTCAGATACTTCATTGCGAGGGTGAGACACTGTAGTCTGTTCCTCAGCAACTACTCTTTCGACTTAAACCTGAGAATAAAAATTTATACATTAAATGGATTAATCAGAGAATTATGTTTTCACAAACACTTGTTGTTTTTTCTGAGATTTCACTTACCTCCGGTTGGGGAGGCTCAGAAACAACTTGTTCAGAGACTTGTGCAGTCTCTGGAATAATCTCTTTTGGTGAAGCTGGGGGAACTTCATCAATATCCATTGGCTCAAAAGGAGTCACAACTTTTCCTTCTGGCGCCTTTACTTCCTCTTGAGCCTAAGAAACTAAACAATGTTAAAATTAAGAATGAGCAAGTGAAAATATGAAGTCGCCAACTTTCTGGACAAATTTATCTAACCTTCAATGTAGAAGGCTCAGTAACTTGTTCTTCAGAAACCTTGAGGTATCTGGCAATTCCTTTTCAACTTGTGATGTTACCATCACTTGCTCATCTTCCTCAATTTGCGCCTGTCAGAAACATATACTAAGTTAGAACACTTACTATACATAAAAGTTTAGAAAGTATTTTCCACTCTTTCAGAGATTGAAAGTACATGTTCAACAGGCTCAGTTTCTTTAAGTGTGAGGCTTAATTGGCCTCTACTACACTTTCTGAGGAAGGCTTTGCAGCTTCCTCTGCAGCTTGTGTTTGTTCCTTCTTGGGCCTGTAACAAAGAAAATTTATGAGTGACAAGTAATAAACAATGATGTTTAAACAAGTCAGATATAGACTTCTTTGCTACCTAAAGTGCTTCAGCTTGAGCTTGTGAATCCTCTTCTTGGTTAGAAGATTCTGGCACTTCAGACCCAAGTTCCCTTTCTACTACTTTCTGAAAAACTTGTTCCTCAATAGGATTTTCTTCAGCAATCTCCTTTGCTGGTGAATCTGACTACATTATTTCAGCAGATGGGTTTGAGATAGAAACATTCTTAATCGCATCTTGCTGTCCTTGTAGAGTGAAGGCAATGTCAGCATCCTCCATCACATCATCCGCGTTCAGGGACTTTTGAATAAAGTCTAATGTGCCCTGAATGGTTGTGGTTGCTTCTTCTTTTGTATCTATTATATCCTCAACAACCAGAGTCTTGGATGATTTCTCTGAAACTTCACCCAATAATGAACCAGATGCCTTCGATGCATCAGTGATTTTCTTTGAAGTTTTGAAGATCTTTGTGAGAACCATCTCATCATCAGAGTCTTCAATCGTGGCCACTGAATTATCCATAATTCTGGTTGTTGATTTGGAGAGAGAGAGAGAGAGAGAGAGCTTTCCACCAGTTTTACTCAACATCTCCTCCTCCCTGGACACATCTTCATTGATGGGAGTTGTAGATGGAACTTCAAGAACATTTGGTGGAATTAGAGTACTCTCTGTAGGAATAGCCTCTGCAGGAGCCTCAGAAACCTTCTATTTCTTAGCAACTCTTCTCTTGGTTCTTGTTTTCTTAGGTGCAGCCTCTTCAGCAGCCTTAGGCTCTCCTATAGCCTTTTGCTTCAGCCAGTTTCCGTAATTGAGTTTCCAGAGAATATCACTAGTCTCAAGCTTCTCAGGGTTTCTGAGCTTTAGAGCGTATCTCTCCAGAATCTAGCATATCTTCAGTCCATAGATAACAATCCCTTTGGCTCATCGAGGCCTTTCACAATTTTTACATCAAAGCTTCTCAAAGCCTTGATGGACTTCATGAACACGTACTTATCCCAATTGAAAGGGCTTTCCTGCTATCCCATGACTTGTGATCTAATCAGATACATAGCCATCCATCTCTCTAGGCTATTCTGATCTGCTCCACCCTTTAGACCATCTAATGATATGTGTAAAAGACAGGCCAACACATTCAAGGGGTTTTCTTTTTCAAGCATAACCAAGATAGAAGTTCTATCTGCTTGCTCTGGAACGATAGCTTCCAGGTGTTTCTCCACAAAGGCACCACCATATTGCATCCTGTGGATGGTGGTCTGGGTTAAAATTCCCTTGCAGTCTATTGTTTGAGATCTCCAGGTTGAGTGCTTGCTTTTCTGCAGCACCAGATGTAGTTGAAACCTTAGAACTTGAAGCATGTTTGGGAGCCATTTTATAGTGAAAGATAATCTGAAATCGAGAAGATTAAGGTTCTAGATTAGTGCTTCATTTTCTGAAGACTAGAGAGAACAGATGATGTTGCAGGTTTTCTTTGCAAAAAAATTAGAGAGAAAATGCTATTTTGATGCAAGTTGTGAATTTTTTATTTGCGAAAAAGTGTTTGTCTTTTCTCTAAATCCTATATATATATATCATTAGAATCACAACAGTTACAAAATACAAATATACAATATGCATTTGTTACTGTGTACAATGCATTGGTGTGGTAACAAATAACGCTTTGCATTAAATGCAAGTGGGCCATTACTGTATCTCTACAGTCAGTTTTATCTCACCGTTTAATATCATCCGTTGAAACAAGTGAAATATTCATCGATGGCTATCAAAGCTTCTCCAACAATGATTTCAATCAACAAAATTATGGATTTTTGGCTTGGTGTAATCACAAGTCACTCTTATCGTGGAAGAAGATTAAACCTATGGATTGATTTTTTTTTGGAGATCAAGTCTTGTTTTATGTGTGTTATCATATAAATGTTAAAAACACATAAACCTATACATAGTTTGACTTCAAAGAATTGGTTGTGTACTATTTTCTTCCCCCTCACGAAAGTGTTATTACACATTCCTGAGTTCCCGTCTCATAGACTGAAAATGCACTTCCAAAGTATCTGAATACCCGTTTCAGAATCATGGAGTTATTTGTACCATAATGCCATAGAGTCTCTGGATACCCGTTCCAGAAACTTAGCAACTCTATGTAAGTTTGTTCTCATAAACCTTAGCTTCTTTTCAGTTCTTGGGTAACTCAATCAATCCAAGATTATGCCTCAAATTCAAGAATCCATTTTCTTGCAATGGCTTAGTGAAGATATCTGCAAGTTTTTCTTCAGTGCTAACCTTGAGTATCTCTGTATTTCTTTTCTCAACATGGTCTCTGATGAAGTGGTGTCTAACATCAATGTGCTTGGTTCTAGCAAGAAACTTGGGATTCTGAGTAATCGCAATAGCACTTGTGTTGTCAAATAAAATGGGAGTTTTCTCTTCATTGAGTCCATAGTCTCTAAGTTGTTGTTGTATGCACAAAATTTGTGATGCACAACACCCAACGACAATATATTCGCCCTATGTGGTAGAAGTTGCAATTGAATTTTGCTTCTTGCTAAACCATGAGGACTTTTCCTATCAAGCATAGATCGAGCATAGTCAGCGTCTGGATAGCCATCCAAACTCTAACCACTATCCTTTGGATACCACAATCCAACTTCTATAATACCTTTTACATACCTTAATATCTTCATAGCAATGTTGTAGTGTGATTGCGTAGGATATGTCTGAAATCTAGCACACACACCAACTGCATATTGAATATCATGTCTGCTTGCAGTAAGGTAGAGAAGTGAACCTATCAACTTCCTACACTTATGTACTTCAACACTCTTGTCAGATTCAATATAAGTCATTTTGGTTCATATGCTCATAGGTATCATGGCATTCTTTACAAAAGGGTTCAGATTAAACTTGTTGAGCATATCCTATGCATACTTTGTTTGACAAATGAGTATTCCATTATCAAGCTGCTTGAATTGCAACCTTAGGAAATAGTTCAACTCTCCCATCATGCTCATCTCAATTTTGCTCTTCATGAGATCAGCAAAGTCATCACAAAGTTGCTTATCTTTAGATCCAAATATAATGACATCAACATATACTTGAACTGAAAGTAGTTTCCCATCATGGTTTAAAGTAAATAAAGTTTTATCAACTTCACCATCCTTAAAACTACTTTCCAGAAGGTATTTGGCCAAATTTTCATACAACGCTCTTGGAGTCTGTTTCTGTCCATACAGAGCTTTTTTGGTAATTTATAGACAGTTCTACTTTCCGAGGAAACCTCAAAGCTCGGTGGTTGATCAACATAGACTTCCTCAGCAAGCTCACTATTTAGAAATGCACTCTCGACATTCATTTAGTAAACATTGAAGTCATTATGAGCTGCAAAGGCTAGAAATATTATAATAGCATCCAATATTGAAACTGGTGCATATGACTCAGAAAAATCTAAGTCTTCATTGTGGGTAAATCCCTTGGCAACCAACCTTGCATTGTTTCTGGTTATTTCACCAGACTCATTCATCTTGATTCTGAAAACACACTTTGTTCCGATCACAGATATTCCTTCTACAAATGGGACTAGTTTCCAGACCTTGTTTCTTTCAAATTGATCCAACTCTTCTTGCATTGCAGAGATCTAGTCTTGATCCTGTAATGAATCATCAATAGTCTTAGGTTCAATGTTTGAGATAAACCATCCAAAGAGAGAATCAAAATTTTCAGTTCTAACACCTTGATCAATTGGACCAATCACATCCTTTGTTGGATGATCTCTAATCCATTTCATAATTGGCTTTGAACTAGTAGGGTCATTATCTACGTGATCTGAATGTGAATCACTGCGATTATGACTTGATACTTCTCTAGTATCAATGATATTTAGTACACTAGAAGTGCGGTAAATATCAGACACTTGTTCAGTGTGAGAGATTTGTTGGATACGACTTTCAGTAAGGTTATTCTCAGAAAGATCTCTACGATTAACATTCTCAGTTTCCATTTATGGAATCCTCATAGGAAATTCTTCATAATATCTAAGAGTCATCTGGTTGTTACTAGGCACATCATGCTTTTCTTCATCAGACTCATCCTCAATATTAATTACATAGTTTCTCCTTTATGAGGGTTCTTCTTCAAAATCCTTAATCAAGAGTTCCTTGAATCTATCTGAGAGTTCTTCATCAAGGGGTACTTTCTTGCTTCCTTCATAGAAAACCACATGAACTGATTCTTCAATCTTCTTTGTTCTCTTGTTGTATACTCTGTAGGCTAAGCTATTCATAGAGTAACCAAGAAATACACCTTCATCTGCCTTTGGTTGAAATGTTCTCAAGTATTCTTTGTCATTGTTAAGAACAAAACATCTACAACCAAAACCCTCAAATTTTTGATATTAGGGGGGTCTACCAACTAAAAGCTCATAAGGAGTTTTGTCATGATGTTTGTTTATCAAACATCTATTCCGAGTGTAGCATGTTGTATTTACAGCTTCAACCTAATAAACTTCACTTATTTCATTGTCAGCTAGCATAGTCCTTGCAGCTTCTTTAAGGGTCCTATTCTTCCTTTTAGCAACACCGTTTTGTTGTGGTGTTCTTACAGAAGATAGTTGAAGTTGTGTACCATTGCAGGTACAAAACTCTTTTATATATTGATTGACAAATTCAGTACCATTGTCTGTTCTAAATTCAGATACCTTGTCCTTTTTCATGACTTCAAGCTTTTTCAACAAGTTTGGTATCTCCACCTTAGCATTAGAATTTTGTTTCAGAAAACTCAGGTAAACCTAGAGAAGTCATCTACAACAAATAAACCATACTTCTTGCCTGCATAACTAGTTACAGATGATTCAAAAAGATCCATGTGTAATAGTTGCAGTGGTCTAACACATGAATGTCTAGTTATGGACTTAAAAGAGGTTTTGGATTGTTTCCCCAATTGACAAGCAGAGCAGACACCGTCCTTTCTGAATGTTTTGTTAGGTAATCCTACAAATAACTCTTTCTTGGCAAGCTTGTTCAGAGTTTTGAAATTCAACTGACTCATTCTCTTGTGCCATAACCAGTGTTCTTCAGTGCGACCTGATTGACTCATTATGAGACATTCCTCAGTTGTGGAAGATGTCCAATCAGCAACATATAGACTTCCTTTCCGCCTAGAAACCAACAATGTCTGATTTAACTCATTGTCAATCAATTTGCAGAACTTCGACTTTATTTTCACCGAATATCCCCTATCTGTGAACTGGCTCATGCTTAGAAGATTATATTTCAAACCTTTAACATGTAATACGTCAGATATTGTGAGGGATCCCAATTTAACGTTGCCAAGTCCTATAGAAGGATTTAATTCTCCTCCAGCAAACCTGATATTTGGTCCAGTTTTACATATTATGTAATCAACCAAGTTTGCTTTGTCACCTGCCATGTGCTTCCCGCACATACTATCAAATAGCCATTGAGCCTTAGTCCAAGACGCGTTCTGCACAAAACAAGAAATAGGATTAGGTTCGTGCTTCCGAAACAGAACTATTTATACCTAACACTCTTCCTGTCCAAATCCATTTCTGAATGAATCTCTTTGGAGTAATTTTTTGTCTACTTGGAACATAAGGAGGAATTTTGGTATCATTGGATTTCAGATCAATCTTCCTTCTTGGAATGTTCCTTGGTGTTCCTCGTGGTGGCTTCAGAAACCAGGTTTCTGAGATTGTTTTTCAGCAAGCTTTTGTCTTCCTGGCCAATTTTCTTCAAGTCTTGGCATTCAAATTTTCAGTGGCTTGGGATTGCTTCCACTTGTGATAATTGCTATAAGCAATTCTGGCATTCCACCATCGCCCTTGTCCTTCCTTATATTGTTGCATTAGGACTTTCCGATAGCACGATAGCTAATATCATTACGAGCACCACTGGCTTTCTGAACATGACTTTAAACAGCCTCACTAGTTTCTGCATCATTTCTATATCCATAGAATGGCACAGTAGGAAATACACCCAAACCGGCGATGCTTCCCTTCCTAGTGAGACAACACTGTGGATGATCACAAGTTAAATGATCATGTTTCTTTTTAGAAACTCTTTCCACATGTTTCTTTGGGACTTGTTGTTCCTTCAAAGGATTGGTCGCAACTACTTTACCTTTGTCAAGAACCTTAGCATTCTGACCAATTCTATAGATTTCTTTGCAACCTTTCTGTTGACCTTTTACAAAAGTCAACCTTCCATCACTCTTCTTCAGAGAAGTGGAATTACTTGATTCGGCATCAAGTCCAAGTCCGTCTTTTTTCAGAAGGTTCTCTCAAATATGATTGAACCTCCGTGAGTGTGACACTAGCTTTGACATATGATTTGAAAGAAACCTCTTTCTTTCTGAGTTCTTCATTTTTAGAAAAAGGTTTCTTCTTTTTCTCATTTAGCTCATTCAAGGCTAGCTCATGAGAATTTTCATTCTTCGAAATCTGAGATTTTAGTGATGCTATTTCAGCGTCCTTAATCACAAATGCCTTGGTCAAATGAGAAATCTCTTTTTCTAGAGTTTCTTTGCATTCATCCAGAATCTTGGTCTTTGACTCATCAATCAAAAATTATCTCTCATATCGATCAAGTTCACTCTTGACCAATTCCAAATCCTTAATGTCGTCATCATCACTATCATAGTACAAGAATTGTGATGTGTTTATTACCTCATCAGCCATAATGCATTCTTCAATGTTGGAGATGTCAGGACCTACAATCTCAACAACTCTACACAAATCATTCTTCTTTAGGTCAAAGTCGATAACATCATGGGTTATCCCGCATAATTCTGGTGATGGTAATTTTGAGTCCTCTAAATCCTCATTTTCAGAATCTGACTCAATATCTAGAGCCTCTAGTTGAATTTGGATCTTCTCTCTCTTCAGTAAGCAATGCCCTCTGAGTTCTTTTGAAAGTTCTTCTCTCCTTTTTGTCACCCGTTTTAAGCTTGTTGAAAGCAGGACAATCACATTTGAAGTGACCGGGTTTCTGACAATAGAAGCAGATGTCATTTCCAATCTCAGCAACTTCAGTACTAACAGCTTTCTGAGCAGGAATGTTCAGAGAGTTGTTCATTTGAATGTTCTTGTACTGATGATAGTCTGGACAGAGATGCTTCTTCAGCTTCTCTTTTACTTTTCTCCTTTCAATCTCTTGACTCATATATTTCTTCATGTGCAGTACTGCAAGAGCATTTTCTTCAGACAATTCCTTGGTATCCTTCTTTTCAGAAGTACCTTGAGTAACTAGAGTAACACTCTGTAACTTTTCAGATGCAGCCAATCCTATTCGGGTTGTCTCATAGTTTATAGTGGCTAAATGTGAAAAGAGTTCCACTGGAGTGATTTGGGGCATTCGCTGATTGAAGTAGACGTATTGGGTATGCTCCCAATTTTGGTTCAAACTTCTGAACATGGTTTTGAATACCTGTCACTTTCTCCAAGTGCAGTCATATCACTCATGAGAGTAGTAAACCAAAAATAAATTTCTTCCAGAGTTTTAGTGGGACCCTGTTTGAAGTTTTGGAATTTCAACTTCAAAACCTCGAACTTGTTTTCTTTGGTTTTCTCAGTTCCGGCACAAATTTCTTCAATCAATTGCCATGCAACTTTTACCGTTTTTGCACACCACAGTTTGCACTGTATATGCTCAGGTGTCGATCGAATGATGATGTTACGAGCTTGACCATCCAACCTGTGTCTCTTGGCATCTTTCGATGTCCACAGTTCACGAGGTTTGTCTTCATACTCCATTTGTCCAGCACCAGCACGACCACTATCACTAGTGGAAGTATCACTGCCTTCAGCATCAGCATTTCCTCGACCATCAGATACTCCAATCACATGTTTGAGTTATCTGAAATTGATTGGTCCTTCCTTGATGACATAGATCATCTCATCAGTGATTGCTTCAAGATGCATCATCATGTTGTTCTTCAATTTCTCGTAATTCTCCGGTTTCAGAACTGGAGCATCACCCAGAGACATACATGCACACTTAACACACAATTAAAAATGTCCTCAAAAAGTGACAAAAACCTTTACCTATCT